>LPNX010242320.1:105895-168555 GCA_001517045.1 Pseudotsuga menziesii | reverse complement strand
GTGACTTTATGAGTATTAATGAGGGTGTTTATTAAATTCTCATTTTAATAATTAAAAGTGATTTTTAATGAGGAATTGAGATGGGCCCTAGATCTCATGTAGTTGGCTTTTAATCTAAAGCCATTGATCTCAAGGTGGAAGTCACTCAAACAAAAAGGGATTGGGAAAGGAAAAGAGAAATCATTGTTCACTTTCAAGAGAGAATTTTGAGAGAGGAGGAGCAAGAGAAAACCAAGGAGAAGAAACCCTTGCAAAATTCCAAATTCAGGAAGAGGAGAAAGGGCACGAAAACCAAGGAATCTGTACCAGCAGATTGGCACAATTCCTTAGGAAGACCGTACAACATTTATTGCAGGCATCCATACAACATTAAATGCAGACTGTTCAACCCGTACAGTCGCATGTGTGAGGCCATACAACACATATTTTGAGGCAACCATACAACATTGAATTCAAGGTGAGCAGGCACGAATTTCGAGGCATCCGTACAACACAAAAATCGAGGTCCATACAACATTTCTTGTGTCAGTACAACATCAGTTTGGTACAGATTTCGAGGTCCATACAACCACATGTGTGAGGCCGTACAACACAGAAGTCAAGGCAGTCCTACAATAGTTTGTCAGTGTGAAGTTGGCACAAATTCGGGGTTTTTCCTGGGTCAATCTGACCAAAAATATGAGCATTTAATTTTCACGTGTGGCTGAATTTAAATTTTTGAGTAAAAATTTAGGGCTGCCATAATTTTCAAAGTTAAAAAAAAGGGATTTGGGCATTAAACCATATGTTGATTTGAAACTGAAACCGGGTTGGGTTCTTTAAAATTTTTCAGTTGGTCTTTATATGGAGATTGAAGCGAATAAGTGGTGGAAAAGTCATGATATAAATACTCAAGCATACGCCACATGGAAAGAATTTGAAGAAGTCTTCTAAAAAAGATGGGTTAGGGACTAAGAAATGGAAAAGATGAATAAAACTCAAGATGAATTGAATGAGGCAAAAGAGGAACTCAATAATAAAGGGGAGGAGTTGTCTAAGATACAAGCCCTTAATGGATTACTCATTAAAGAGGTTTCATAAATTGAAGAAAGAAAAGGATGAGACAAAAGAAGATTGAAAAAGAAGGATAAACAAATATGTATATTATAAAGCCATAATAAAAACTATTGGATGAGGTCAAGAGATTGAACGAAGAAAAGAAGCATAGTCAAAATCAAGAAAAAACAAAGATTTTAGATGAAGAGACTGTTAAAGTTTAGGGTTAGATTAGGATTTGACATACAAATTATACTTTAATGCATAAACAAAATTATGAAACAAAGTTAGATTCAAAATAGTACTGCTGTAATAAATTCAAACATAATTTTTCATCTCTTTCAACTTTAACACTCCAGTAGTCATTGCATTAAAGTTGGTCCTTGAGATGACTTACCAAATGCCATGTACGGTAACAATATAATAACTGATAAAGACAATAATAAAGTACAGGAAATAACACCAGTAAAGAACAGTAACAATACTAATCTAGAATTGTTTTGGATCAACCTTATCCTCGTATACTTTTAGGTTTTGATCTTGTCACCGAAGGGACAAGTCACCCAGATGAACAAATGACGTACCTTGAGAGAAAGCTTAAGAGGGTTATAACAGTAAGGATACAGACCTCATATTCTTAATCAACACGAAGAGAAACTTCAATCATTTAATCAGGCTTTAGTAGCACTTAAGAAGACAAAGACACAGGTCATAGCTCAGTCGAGAAACAAAGTCACACAGGCATGCCCAACATAGACACTCAATCACACTAGCTGAGAAACATACAGTCACGCTAACACACAGTCATACCCAATAGTGACACACAGTCATGCCAGCAGAGAAGACACAATCATGCTAGCCACAGTCATGCCTAGCAGTGACACACAGTCATGCCCAACAAAGACACTTCACGACAACAACAAAGAGGATACAGTCACGGCTCTGCAGGGAAGACACTTCACGACCAACAGCAGAGAGGATATAGTCACGGCTTAGCAGGAAAAACACTTCACGACCAACAACAGAGAGGATATAGTCATAGCTCAGCTAGTGAAGGTTGTTAACAATCAGAATTAGCAGCCCTAAAACAATGATGCCCAGGCTACAGTCCAAGAGCAACTCACGGCCCATATTAACAGCAACAACAACAAAAGAACTTTGAATCAACCCAAAACAGTCACGGGTCAGATTCACATGTCAGCTGCAAAAATGTCACGGTTCAGCAAGAACGGACAACCTTAAACTTGAATATGAAAAACCCAGGGATGAAGAAGCAAAACCTTAGCAACATAGTCCTTGATGCCAAAACATAAAGGTCAGAGCTGAGATCTAACTTGGATGATTACAAGGAAGGATAAGACTTTCTTTTATAACTTGAAAGGAAATCTAGAAGGGTCCTTCTTCAACCCTGGCTTTTAGGGTGGTTACCAATAAAACATAAAATAAAATTAGGTTGACTTAGGATAGGGTACCAATGGTCCAGTGGTCTTACAAAATTAAAACCATAAAGTTAAGTTGGCTTAGGATAAGGTAGCAATGGTCCAATGGTCTTGCAAAATAAAAACCATAAAGTTAAGTTAACTTAGGATAAGGTACCGATGGTCCAAAAATAAAAACTATAAAGTTAAGATGATTTAGGATAAGGTACCAATGGTCCAAAAATAAAAAATAAAAAAAGTTAAGTTGACTAAGGATAAGATACCAATGGTCCAAAAATAAAAACTATAAAGTTAAGTTAACATAGGATAAGGTACCAATGGTCCAAAAAAATAAAAACCATAAAGTTAAGTTGACTTAGGATAAGGTACTAATGGTCAAAAAATAAAAACCACAAAATAAAAGTCATCCTACCAAAGGTACACATAAAAAGGACGTTAGGAACAAGTAAAAGATGAAGGACCAAAAGTCAACCAAAGGGGTCACGATAAGAAGTTAAGACAACCCCCATACCCACAAGAGCAAGGTGTAAACACTGAGAGGGGGGGGTGAATCAGTGTAAAGCAATTTTACAACTTTTCTTGACCTGTCACACTTAACTACCAATTCATCATACAATTATTCTGCTAATTTCTTAATCATTCCATAAGCATCTTTCATTTCATCATTCACAAATCAAAAACATTTAAATCATCAAAAGCCATAACACAGAGGAACACCACATCATATAAATTTGTAATCTTTTTATATTAGTTTTGGTTCGGCTACAACCGTTAGGCAAAATCAGCACCTACTGATACATAGAGCACCTACTCTGCATCCAGGACCCTGCCTGGTTTTCTTAGACCCTGCTAAGAAGGGTTTGAGGTATCCTAACCTCAAAAGCAAGTCAAGCTTGCATTTACATTAAGGCTTACTGTCACATCATCTCATCAATCACTTGTCTCTGTAATCTGTTCTACTGCTGATCATCTGCTCAAGATTCTAGTTTGCTCTTATGCTGCTTAAGCATCATCATCAATGCTGCTCATCAATATTTGGTCAATCTGCTCATCACTATCTGGTCAATCTGCTCATCACAGCTGTTCAAGATGTCACATGTCAACATGTCTTCTGCTGAGAGTACATTCCATACTGCTGTAGATGTATTACTGCCATATCATCATCATTATGTCACTAGGATGTCTGTTCAATCTGCTTACATCATCACTATGACTGTCATGTTACTAACGTAGGCTGTGTATACAACCTAGCACTAAGAGCTTCAACCTTGGTTGGTTGAGCCTTCCTTCATGTCACTCAACACTTACCAACTGTTAACTTCAATCTTGACTGGTCATAAGCTCTGAGTATTCAACCTTACCTTTACTAAGCATGCTTTTACATCATTACTACTGGGCAAGCAAACTGACTATGTTTGTTCAGGCTCCAATCTAAGGATGAGGACAGTGGTCTGTGTGTCTAATGGGCAGTCATCTTCTCTTGTATGCAACTTCAAACACTTCAAACTTGGATGATGATCATCTTCATGCTGGCCTATGTATCAGCTTGCACACAGTCAACTCAGGACTGTCTTCTCTTGCAAACTCAGTACTGTCATCTACTTAGACAATCAGAGTATGTCAAAACTCTTACTTGGGCTGTGTTAGTCTTACATGGGGCTGTGTATGTCTGCAGAAGGCCTGTGTGAAGACTTTTAATCTCAAACTATAGGCAGCATCAGACTTCAAACCCCAATCTTCCTTGGTATCATTCTGGAAACTTTCAAAACAAAAATCTTCCATAGAAAAGACTTTATTCTCTCTACTAACAGAACTTTTGTTTTGAGATAGGTGTAGCAATTAACATCTACGATAGTGAAAGCAGCAATTGTCTCCTACATGAAATTTGGCTCATCTTTTTGTTCTAAGCAATTCTGTTAATACAATCACCCAAGAAGAATCAAACCTTCAGACTGTAAATCATGCTTGACTGTGCATACAACTCGGAAGAAACTTGGACTGTGAATAAAGCCTGCAATATCAGTCACAAATTTGGACTTTCTAGTAGCAAGGGAAAAATATAAAAATGAAACACAAGAGTGTTATCCTCCAACTGTTGCAACCCTCGAAAAACTTTGTTGCTGCCTCAATCAAACTCAGCGAAAATCATGGTACACTGGAGTGCTGTAACAGCCTATTGAATACGTCATTTTATGACACCGCATACATACACTACTGTGTATATATATATACCACTATAACATTGCTTATTCAATTCATCATTGTTCATACTACTGTATTCATACACACTTGTATACTCATCACTTATTACTAAGCATTCACACATACCTTGGTTGCATACTAACCTTGTCTATGTGATGGTAAAAAGGTCATCAAGAATTCTGTCAACTTTCTCACCACTGTGACTGTTGCAACATATCGAGACTGAGGATGACTGTGGAGACCCCAATAGTTAAGCTCTGTTGAAAGGTTTGGGTCTGCTCCTAAACCACCTTACCGGTGCCTCAAAAATTAGGGTGTTCATCAAAAAAATTTACTACTGCCACTATTATTCAGGACTGTTCCAGCTTCTTGAACTTGGACTGTTTGTGCCCAGGAGAAGTCCTAGACTGGACTTGTTGGTGCTTCAAACATGTATACTGTGCAACCACCAAAATTGGACTGTTTCATGTGTAGAAAAGGCCTAATGCTTGTTACAAGCTTGGACTGTTAGGGCACACACCATTTATTGCTGTTGCTCCAACTGTGGAAAATTCGGGACTTTCTCTTGCTGCTATCAAGCTCCAAACAAGAAAAAAAATGTCCAAAAATATGTGTATAAGTCTGCAATTTTGGGTCTGCTGCTGCTACACGAATTTCCTCAGTCAACTCTGCAAAATTCAGACTGTTATTTCTCTGTTGTAACCTCGTTTCCAGAATTAGGGCTACAAAAGAATAAAAAATTTGTGTCTTCATGGAAGAAATTCAAGGCTGTTTTAAGTGTTGAAAAAGGCCCTAGACAAGTCTCAAAAAAAATATCAGACTGTTTGAAGAAATCTGCTGTTGCAAAAAATTTGTGTCTGCTCCTCTGCGTTTTCCACAGTCTGCCATCCGAAATTTGCCTCAGTAAAAGACCACAGAGCTAAAATGTGTCTTGACTGCTGCCCCGAAATTTCCACAGTCTGCGGCTGCCTCAGTTAAAAAATCACAGAGCTAAATCGAATCTTCCATCTTTAAAATGAGAACACGAGAGGAGTATATATACTAGATTCTCTTCCATAATTTTAGGGCTTACATACATATTTAATTTATTTTTAATGGGGCCAACATACTATAAAAATATTTTATTATTTTTTAATAAAACTTTGACTGAGCCGACTTATAATTTTTGTTGGGTCGACTTCAAAAGTTAATATCTCATCAACCATGAGGAACCACGTGACGTGCCACCTACCGTTGGAAAGGGCATGAGGAGGGCTATCATCTTATGAGGGTCTTGCTTGCATTGACAAGATCCTTTACTCATATTTTCTTCAATTTGTGCAGGCCATCATGAAATGATTTGTTCTTCTTGATGGCTTCTTCACAAACTTTTATGGTATAAAGAGCTTCATGCAGGGTCATGGCCATCCATCATATAAGTGGGTGCAAGATATTCCTTATGCACTTAGGACCATCTTCAAGAAATATCATCTCCATCAAGGCTCATCATGCCATCTAACCATATCAATTGCCAGTAGTGGGCTCCATGACCTTTGCAAGGTCATCAGGGTCTTCATCAAGGGTTCCAAGACTTCATGGGCTTCTCCATTGTCTACCAAGGCTTTAGGATCATCTCTAGGGTCTTCAGCATCATCAGCAGGGCTTCTTCAAGAGCTTCAACAAAGTGGTGACATCGATGACATCAAGACCATGTTGGCATCAATGACAATTTCATCAACACAAGGTGTACCATAAAGGTGGACAAACAACCCCTTTTACCCATAGGATCAACAAGACTAAGGACTTTAATCTTTTCTCTCTCTCAAGGTACATTGTTTCATATAGTTTTATCATCACTATATAAGAAGAAGATCCAAACTGGATGATGTGATCCTTTGGTCCTCAATACTACTCTTAAGGGTTAGTTGCTAGTGACATCATCAATTGGTGGCCAGTCCCTTGAGAAACAACCTAGCAATAACAGATTAGGAGAGAGGACATAACACATCATCATCTTGGTCAACTTGACCAAGATCCACCTAGTTAACTGACCAAGAATGCTCCTGCAGGAACTGCTTGGTCCTAGACCAAGAATCTACCTGGTCCTAAACCATGAAGTCTCTATCTCAACCTGCAAGATCTGCTTGGACATCGTATCTAAGAAATTGTTTAGTCCCAGACCAGAATACCCTAGAGACATATAAAGGCCCTAACCATATGTTAGGGACTTTGCCATGGCATCAACCTGCTTGGTCCCACACTAAAAACCCCAGGAGACTACTGGGGACCCTAGGGTACCTTCTAGGGTCTTACTCTGCCGTAGTTAATTGACTAGGGTACCATCCTCCCTGAGAATTAAAGTATCATGGAATAGGTGAAACAATGACCAAGGAAGATGGAATAATTGACAATATTTATGGAATAGGTCAAAAAGATGAATCACTCATTAAAGAGGTTCATAAATTGAACAAAGAGAAGAATGGGAAAGGGAAGAATTTAAAAAATATGATGGAGAAATATGTAGATTAAAAAGCCATAATAAAAGGCTGTTGGACGAGGTTAAGAGATTGAAAGAAGAAAAAGAAGGAAGGGAAAAATTAAGAAAAAGCAAGGATCTTGGATGAAGAAACTACCAAAAGACATGAAGAGGAAATTTCCAAGAAGGTTGAAAAATTCGTAAATAACGAGGATGTAAAATCAGAAATACAATCTAGAATTAAAGGAGGACGTAAGAATTTGATGGATGGTTTTATCGCTCAAACTAGCACACCTTGCAAATCAAGGCAATGCAGAACTAGTGTTAGTGATAAAAAGCTCAAGAAAGAGTTAAATCCAATGTCCCCACAGTATAACCTCTCAACACTTTGGGCAACTTCAAAACCAGGGGGAAGCCCTAATCAATGAAAGATGCCTGCAATCACCAACAAGCCACATATACCTTCCAGAAAATCTGGAATGCTATGATTAGTGTCTTATTTGAGTCAAACAATATAAAATGTAGACACTAAATCATATATGAATGGAGTTATTCACTTTATCACAAATAATAAATAATATCATGTTTCCCAAGACAATGTCACACTTCCCAAGGAAGCCACTCCAAAAAGTGTGCCCTCTGTTGCCGCCTAATACACACTTTATGATACGGGAAAGTCTCCAACCCGCTTTGTGTTTCCTTGGGGGCAAGTTAGAGCTGGGGACCACTGTCACCACAGTCCACAACTCCTCTGTTTAGGCTAGATCCCAACAGAGCCAAGGGGGTAGTCCCTACGGAATACTAAGTTCCAGATTTATTAATTAAAGGGATCCTTTTAAGGTTACAAAATTACAAGACCAGTACCTAGATTAAATGGAGTCAAAAGATTACAAGTTACAAACTTACAAAGAATTAAGAATGATTATCCACAGTTGTATCAAATGTTATAAACAGATTAAATAAATGGAAGCTATTACCCAAAAAAATGTGTCACACAAGATCTACAGATTACTAAACAATGAATTAAAGATGCCACCACAAGAGTTTGCGAAACTGAAATGAAATGCTTGTAACTGAAAAATGAAGAGCTTGCAATAAAAACCTTGAACAACAAGGCAAAGATAAAAGGTAATGACCTGTGTTTGTAGGACGTTTTGCAATGTCTCTTGGTTTATTTTAATAAATTTTATTAAAGTTTTTCTTCTTGAAAGTTTAGTCTTCGAACCGGTGGTGTGACTACCCCGATCTAGTACTTCTCTAGTCAAAGAGGGAATGCTGTTGCGCTCAACAAAGTGGGAGCAAAGCCCACCCGTAGCTCACAGGTCAAACCCCAATGGCCTAGTGCTCAACAAGGAGGACGTCAAAGCGCCTAGAGGCCCCCCACGGTCTACTACCCCAAGTCACCTCCGAGGTTACTGTTTTTAGTTGACAGGAAAAATGGCTAGATGGATGCCTATTAAACTAAGACTCCTCTATCCCCTGTCGTATCTCGCGAGTACCCCAAAGGGTGATAACCGAGTAGAGGAGCAGGAAATAGAGAAGCTTTTGTTGGTAAATTTTAAGGGTTGATTTTAAGTCTTGGTGGTTAATATGCAAGGTAAATTTTACGCTGTCAACAAGATCAACCAAGCGGTATCCCTTATGGGAGGTGCTGGTACTTGATCTTGGACTGAAAATAAAAAAATGTGTGATTGTAACAGAAAAAAGAAAAGTTGTCTTAATTACTTAAGCCCCCACTTCTCCTGCTTTTCACATCCAACTTGAAGTCCCTAAAGGGAGATGACAAGTGGATAGAGGATACACATGATAGATGGGTTGTATGATTACCCCTTTTAACAGAAAAATAAAACTTGAAAAGGAAAGTACAACTAACTAAAACAATGCCTAACCGCACAGCAATCTCTGTGACAGAGATGGTGGTCTGTCACAGAGATAGGTGGGTAAACTGCGAATAATAAACTAACTCTAAGCAACTACTTATACAAATTTACAGCAGAGAAATACTCCAAAGAGAACTTCTCATTTGGGGTTTACAATGTAATAGAAGAGAGAGAAGAAGTGTAGTTTAGGGCCTCTTTTGGACCAAATTTTAGCTGGTTTTTTTCTGGCAAATTTAGGGCAGCATAACCCCCTCTTTCTGTGCAAAAACCTGCAAAAAACCAGCAACTTTACTTGCTGGAAATTACTGCAGAAAACTAAAACAGAAAGTTAGAAATAATTAGTGTAAAACCCAGAAATTTTACAGAAAAATCTAAACTTTAAAATTTTAAAAATATGAAATTTCAGCAGTTAAAAATGAAAGTTTTGGGGCTGAAAACAACATATAAACAACAGAAATAAAAGTCTATACTAATATAATATGGATGGGGGCTCTAAAACAAGGGTTATATTCACTATACAGTGAATAAAACCCAGTTTTATGAAGGAAAACAGAAAATGGCCGAATTGAAATTTCGGAAAAATGAACACTTGGAGGAGCCCTTCTTGGCTTGGAAAACCTGTAAATAAACTTGAGAGAGCTGCAAATGTAAGCAAAGAGGTGAGTACCCAATAAACCTACCAAAATACTTTGATAAATCTTATTGAAAAAACTCACAAATGGAAGTAGAAATACTTCTACTTACAAATCCCTCCACAAAATACTTTGTGGAGAGCTATCTAAGCTAGTACAAATGCAAATAAAAATACAATACAAGTTACCTCACCACAAGAATGCATGAGATGTAGAGTGACGGCACAAATTTCCTCCAAAGTATTCTTCTATTATGGCCCAACTAGGGCAAGATTCAATACAAAAAAAATGGCAAGAGGCTTGGGCCAAATGCTTGAGAATATGAGAAGAGAGGAGGGAAAATGTGCAATTAGGTTCCACCAAGTGCAAGGTGACCCAAAAGGAGGACATCATGCCCCAACTAATCCCAACATATGCTTGTCCCTCAACACCTTCCTTTTTAACAATGTAGCCTTCTTTTCTAAGGAATGACATCATGGGTTTAGAGACTATAAGGAAGGTTTTACATCAAAAAAATATGTCAAAGTGGGAAAAATGAGGTTTGCTAACGGGTATGACAACCATTACACGCTCAATCACCTCTACAAAGCAAAATGTGAGTGTGATCATGTGTCCTTATGGACCCATTCCAAGAAGCACCATACAACAACCCAGGGCCCAAATGGCCCAACAAGATGGGGGACCTCCACCCATTAAGAGGCAGTCAACAATGCCACTAAACCAACACTTCCTGGAATGAAATCCAAGTGGACCTGATAGACCTAATCAGGGGTATTTAGCGTCAAAATCAACACTGTACATAATATAGCCCCAAAAACTTGGCCTTCACAAAAGAAAAAAAACTCACTTTGGTATATCTGGAAGGAATGCTTTAGGAACTTTGAGGCATAACTATTGGCTCCAGCTGTGGGACATGCACTCTTCTTGAAAATGTATGAGAACCCCCTAGAATATCTTGGGTACAAGTAGACCTAGACACACATCTAATAATAAAGACATTAAATGCATCGAAGGCAAACACTTTCGTTATGCCTTGTTCAAAATGAAGTGCAATATAAATCAAATAAATTAACGACAAGTGCAATGCATAGGTAACAATAAATGCTAAAATCAAATGAAACTATACCTACCTACCATAATTTTGATAACAGAGGAGGGTCAACTGAAATCATACCACTAGTGTAGCCACCTGAGCATATTATTCATGCCAAGGTTTCTTCCTTTATCTTTGGAAACAATCCAAGACAAAACCACATTAATGACATGCTGAATAGATGGTACTACCTCTGTCAAAATGGTGTTGGAATGATGGACAATATTTGGAACCTGCAAGCCTCCAAGCTTTGGCCATGGGGAAAAATTACCTTCGCAAGCATTTTCTATCCATGCTTGAACCGGTGTCAAGTAGAAACTGCCTTGATCATATACCTATCTTCTAGAATTTGCTTGCCCCGAAAGGACCCTCAAGGAACCTTGCACAATGAGGTTGAAACAAATTTGCCATGTTCATAAACCCGTGCATATGCTCGTCGTCATTAAAAATCTATCGATCCTCAAGGTTACTAGGAACTAAAGGTATGAAACCTATTCGCACTATTCTTGATTCTAGAATGGCATTGCAAGGGTAAATAACATAAGCATATGTTGCTAAGCAATTAGCCAACTGATTTTGAGCTTCAATAATCACTTGTAAAGATAAGGCATTGAAATTCTTTGTGGCCAATCGCATTGCATTCGTGTACCTTTTTAACCTTTGAATTTCACATGCAAACTTTCTTTTGACTTGCATCACAATTGGGTTAGAGGTGCCAACAATATCTAAAAATTCTTTCACATAATCTTTAGCTAACTCAAGGCCAATGCTTGCGCCATACCTGATTGAGACTTGGCCCCATCTAAGCTCATCCTCCAAAACTGATATGCAACATCGGTAGCGAAGGATGTATATGACCTAATATCACTTTGAGAGCAAACAATTTCATTCCCTAGATCTTATGCTTGTTCATAACTCTCATAGACGAGAGTGCTATTTGAGATCCACCCTAGGAGAGGGTAAACTTGACTGATCAAGATCTGGATTGGAATTCTCCACTTGCAACCTTATATCATCCTCAATGTTGAATGAGCATGGCTAAACCAAATCATGAAGAATCTCAAATGTAGGTCTGTCAAGGTCTTTGAAATATAGACTTCTCTTATTGGAGGAATCATGTATGCGTACTTAACCAATTTCCAACAATCCATACTCACATCATCATCGTCATAAGAGATGCTCATGTTTATATTCGTGGAAACCATCTTTTTTAACTAAAATGTCCTCAAACCTCTCATCTTCAAAAAATATGTATGTATGGGCAAAAGAGAAAGGAAGGTTCTATTAAATTCAATGAAGCATAGGATCACCAGCCTACATGAATTCAAATGAGAAGAGAAGGTTGCAGAAGAGAGAAGAATCTAGCATAGATTGATCAATTACTCATGGAAAAATTACACACATATGGAGACAAAATTGGAATAATATGACTATATCCATGAACCAGTAATTAATATATAATACAATGGTTATATGTATAGGAAAATTTTAATGCCTAAGATAGGATTCGAATCTATGAACTTGGATCGACTCCAGAGCTAACTTAATGTGGGAAAATCACCACTAGAGCTCACTAATGCAACTCCAGATCACAAAAACAATTCACACTCAGTTAACTGATGAAGGTAGGTGAGCAAATGCTCCCTACTTCCCTTGAATCATGGAAACTGGCGCTAGGATGACTGAGAGTGATCTAACTGATGGGAATTAGAGCATAACTGGACTTAATTGAATACCAACTAGGGTCGATAGTTGGAGACTGTTGGTAGCACTTAGTGGGTTCCTAAATTATAGGGATTGGTCCCTAGGCCACCTAAACTCATGCAGACACATGCAGTAACAGGAAGGTGTCCCCTAGGTTTGTCCCCCATGCACTAGTGGAGTGATGAATACCTCCTAAGCTAGGAAAATAGGCAAATAGACTATGTGGTGAAAGGGAGGATTAATAATAATCCTAACACCCCCCCTTAATCCTGACTTTGGACAGCCCAGGCCCTTGCAACTAAGACCAAAGGTTACCCATACAATCTAAATGCAAAAAATAATAATTGCTTAATAAAACTGAGGAAATGAGGAAAACCTCATGGGAACCCCCCCTGAAAATAAGCAGGAAAATCAAGATCAAGCTTTCATATCAAGTGAAAATTTCTTCTTGAATAAAAAGCTTGTGAAAATATTTCTGCAACCTGCATCTCTGTGGAGAAGTAAAGTAGTGTGATGGTCCTTATGTGCACTAGTATCCTTGGTTTGTGCATGTGAACCTTTCCATCTTCTTCCAATCCGATGATAGACAGGAGAAGGAATGTTGCCTTTATCTCTTCTTTCTGGAAAAAGAGTCACATGATCCAATTTGTTCTTCAATGAGTAGAATTGTTTATCAGTCCTTACCATCATGTAGCATATCTCTGGGAGCTTGTTGCACCTCTCTGAACAAAGTGAATTTGCTTGACATAGCGCAAGGTTCTCTTTTTGAAACTGGGATCTTGTTCTACTCATGTTAGATGGCTGTCCAGTCATGTTCTCGCGTGCCTCAATAACCTTTTGTGCCCATTTAGGCCTAGGATTGGGAGTAGGGACTGGATTTGGATCTGGATCATTGTGAACTTCATCTTCAATTTCATAAGTTGATTCAACTAGGTCCTTTGATTCAGATTCTGAATTTGAAACACTATGGAAACATTATCATATGCAAAAGGTGTAGGTAGAATGGTTTTACCTTCCCTTTCAAATGGCAGTTGAGTTTGCACTGGATCTAAGTATGGCAGAAAGTGTGAGAATTCATATGCCTTGGAGGCATGGTTTGCAACACCGTTCGCTATAATCTTCCCAGTTGAGATATCTGAGATCTCCACTGAGTCCGGACCAAATACCACTCGCTTTGGTGGGCCAGTATGTGTCATCTAGTACACATATAACAAATTTGCAGCTAAGGAGGGAACACAGAGTACATTGTTGAACACTCCATGTTTTAACTTGATTGTACCCTTTTATTCAACTTGAATTTGAGTGTCATCACCCATGTGAATACTCAGACCATCAGTAAGTTGTAATGAAGAGAATGATTCTCTGGATGCAACCATATGATTAGAGGCTCCTAAATAAATTAGGAAGGCATGTGATTTTGAACAACTAGCCTTTAGTTCATGGCATCTCTCATCATGATCTTCAGTCTTTTCTCCAGATTTAGTTAAACTTGCACCTTCAGGGAGGGCAATATTATGCTGCTCAAGGAGTTTTGTCATCTGATCGATGGTCTTCTTCATACATTATTTCTCTTTATGGTATCCTTTCTTATAGTAGGAGCACTTGCTCTTGTCAAACCATTGATGTTTGTCCTTCCTAGAGCCCGAGGCTTCATCTGATTTATCAAACTCATCTTTAGGTTCAAATTCAATGTTCTTTTTTTCTTTACCTTTTTGCTTCCTTCTTGCTTGCACATTCCTTGTCTCACTGGTTAGAGACTCTGTGAAAGTAATACTCTGTATTTGCTTTTCTTGTTCTTGGATTAGAGACTCTGTGAAGGCATGGAGGGATAGCATTCGCCAATTAGGAGTAGTTAGTCTCCCAGAGTGAAAGGTAGATACAAACACTGAGAATACTCAGCCAAGTTTGCTCAGTATGGAGAGCACCAATTGCTCGTCCTTCTACTCAATCTTGTATTGCTTCCATTGCATGACCAGTGATTTGAATTTTGAAAAAAGTTGTGGTATAGTTTCGAAGTTACTGGGCTGTAGTGTTATCAACTCATTCTCCAGGATATGGCCCCTCAGCTCATCCTATTTGCTTGGATATGTGGATGCACATGAAGCCAAAAGCTTCATCAAGCTTATTCAGATGCTTTGATTTTTCAATATACTGCTGGGGTTCAACCTCTCTACCTATGGTGATCCTTTACAGACCCTTGTTGCGCAAGACAATCTGCATATCGACCCTCCAATCAAGGCAATTAAAAGGTGTAAGGATTCTGGGAGTTAGAGCTGTTGAATTCTCCATTTCACGGTTATTTTGGTCAACAATTCTTTAGAAATTCTTGAATGTACTTGCAAAAACACTACAAAACAACTCAATTCTAATTAATTTTGCTCAATCACTCTTACTTCGACATGTGCACTTTCTTTGAGTACATCACACCTAGATAGACTTTGTTATCACGAATCTTGTAGTTGCCTCGTAAGGTGATCCTATTCAGGATGACAGAGGAAAGGAAACTAAAGTCGCGACCTACAATATCCAAGACCTCTGAAAGAACTCAAATGTCACGCTAGTCAAAGATATTCAACACTTCGGACTAAGTCAAAATACTAAGCCCATGGGGTATGACCAAGATAGCCCTAAAATAAGGAAAATGAGTAGATGATTCAAGGAATCTTCGTAATCTCTTAGTGTGATAATTAATTAGAGTTTAAAACAATTACTAAGAGATTTCGAGCACCTAGGTAAAAAGGCCCAATTCTACCCTAAGGTTTTAAGCAAG
This sequence comes from Pseudotsuga menziesii, assembly GCA_001517045.1. Classification (NCBI taxonomy): domain Eukaryota; kingdom Viridiplantae; phylum Streptophyta; class Pinopsida; order Pinales; family Pinaceae; genus Pseudotsuga; species Pseudotsuga menziesii. The sequence continues at coordinate 153,345 of LPNX010242320.1, read as the reverse complement.
AAAATGAGAGCTAGGGAAAAATGGTGAAATTAAGCGAAATTGGATACTCAAATTGATTTCTGGATGTAAGATTAAACATATGAAAGTGAAACCACCAATACCCAGTTTGTGGTTTCGAAAATACCCACTCCTCCCAAAGAGGGTGTCTTCCAGTGTTACAAAAACCGGACCGAAATCGGTAAAACCTGCCGGTCCAACCGGTTTTGGGGCCTCACTGGGTCAAACCGGTTTTGACTAGTTCCATACGGAACCGTCCGATTTTGACCAGTTTTGGGCTGGTTTTAAAAAAAAATTTAAAAGTTGGTTGAGTGGGGAAGGTTCTAGTGAAATATGCTCAGTATGGCACATACCAAGAGCACTTTTTGCAAATTTGTGTATAATGGTTTCAATTCACATGGTTGCACATGAATATATATATAATTTTTCAAATTTTAAGAAGTTTTTGTATTTTGGTGGACCGGTTTTTTTCCCGATTTTGGTCCGGTTTCGGTTTGGGTCCTGTTTTCAAGGTAGATCGGTTCGACCACCAGTTCGGTTTTTGTAACCTTGGTGTCTTCCCCTAAGAAGCAGACCAATGCTTAAGATGGGCAAATGGAGTCCAATGATAATGAAAATTAAGACTTAGGAATTTTAGAGTTATTCCAAAGTGGGTTTTAAGTTTTATACACCGCCGAAACTAGAACCTACAGATCTAAAAAATGAGGGTTTGATGAAAGGAAAATGCACCCCTAGTTAGATACATAGAATAATGATAGATCTTACCTGGAAGAACTTACCCGATGTTTTCGAGGATAAATGACAGAGTCATGAAGACTATTCCCACACAGATCAAGTGGAATAATGATGAAGATCCAACTCTATGAAAATCGCCGAGGAACCCATATGTGCGCCCTCTCTCCTGCCAAACCAAGTAAACAACAATGAGACCGACAAGAAAAATGACGAATTCAAGCAAGAAGATGAATGATAATAGAAAATGATTGATTGTAGATTAAACCACTCCTAGTTAACACAACGATTCGAGAGATGCGAAGAGGGTTTCCCCAGCCAGTGCGCCCCTGTCAAATTGCCTTCTTCCCTGCAAGTAAAAATAATAAATAGAAAATATGTTAGAGATATTCACCACAATATTCCAATGCAAGCGAAAAATAGCATCAATCAATCACAAAGAACATTCTTCAATCATCCACATAAGACAAGAGATCCCAAAAATATTTTCTTTATTATTCTTCAAGAGCCAATGGTGCCAAATTTCCCAATGGGATACAATGTGGGGGGGAGTCTCGTCTTTATATATCTTTTGATTGACACAAAGCCTAACTTAATTTTACATCTGATGGTTGAGATTATAACATCATCAATGGTGGAGATCAATTTTACATGGATCAACTTCACTAGATCAAGGCAGGCACACTTTTTGCCCAATGACACCTTGTTTAAGTCAAAATAAAATATAACATAAGATGTTATCATGATAATACATCAAAAGGGGGTCACTAGGGGCTTAATTTACCCTAGGCCCCATTACAACCTCATAACATATGAGATAACAATGTAATACATCAATTAATCAAGTTGAGGGGTGCTCCTTCAGGGACGTCCTCATTGATTGAGCCAAAAATAAAAAATCCAGGCAACAATATTGACCGAAACTGCAGCAAGACCGTTCGGGGAGCCAAACTACATCATTTGACAAATTTCCAAGCCATTTTCTTGACCCAACAGACCAAATCAATTTTTTTAGTGAATTCTCTTGTTCAATTTCTTGGTTGTACATCCTCTTAAACTAATAAAAATTATCATAACTCTTTCCAGGTTGATAACTGGGGCAAACTGACTATACAGGATGATCCAGAGACATAGAAGAACGGTATAAGTGACTACTCATACCCCTTGGAACACTGCAATGCTCTAGGAGAACCAAAATCACTGGCATCTGTAATAAAATTTGATGCTTTGGTTAATAATAAAGTGATAATAATCATTGATCATGAGATCTAGGGCCAAACTCTCAAAACTGAAATCGCAGTATTGGTCCTAGGCATGTCTGGAACAAATATAAGCAATGCTAGTTTTTGAGTCAATGCCTTGGGAACCGTGTTTGACTTGGTCAACTGGGTTGACTAGGTCAAAGTACCTAAACTGTGTTAGAAAGTTAACACAGATGACCAAGAAGGGAAATGAAGCGCATTTTCTCCAATTATGTGACCATGCTCAAACTCCTGACTAAAAATTTCAAAAGTAACAGCTTGATTAGAACACAAACCCATACAAGAAGACTCGAAAAGTTGGGATGGGAGGGTGGATTGAAAATTTCCTTCCAGATGAGTGAGAACAATTGATCTCAGAAATTGATGAGAGAAAAAAGTTTTCAATAGAATTCCAAAAATGATTGCAAGATTTGAAACAAGGTCAGTATCCACACATTGAACCAACCCATCCCGATTAAGGATTGAATGAGAAATTTTATCGATATTATTGGGACAAGGATGCTTTTGATCAGGTTCACTCACAATCATATTACAATAATCATGTGATTGATCCTTTCCGAGATATGATCAACATTTACATCAAAATAATCGTCAACCTGGCCATGAGGATCTTTGATAGACTCACAGATGAGAGATTCAACTATGAATGATTCTTGATAGTGATCATTTTGTTCTTCCTCTTGATTTGTACCTTCTTGAGCTACTGATGGCTAGATTTTATTAAGTTCCCCTTCTATATATTAATATTAAGGTCATAATCCTGAAGGGTTGAGATTGGTTGGATCGGGAGAGGAGGAATCAATTTGATAAGGAAAATCGTCAGTTATCTCATTATGGTTATCTTGATCATCTTGATCCTCAACAACACAATCATTATTTGGCTGCATGGATTCATCAATCTTCTATACCCCATTCTTCTCTTAATAACTTAGTGAACATGTCGTATCCAGTGATGGATCCTGCTGCTAACGTATATAAACAGATTTCGACATTACCTCCTAAGGATTCTCATAGGGCTTACATATAGACATCGTCATGCTCTGCGCACAGGGATTCCATATAACAGCAAAAAGCATCCAAGTGACTTTTAATTGATTCGATTGAATTTGCAAAGAAACGAGGCAACCCTTTCCTGAACTTTTTTGGCATAGGATGAGGTGCCTCATAGACTTTAGAGAAGTCAAGATGAGATAGAAGTTGTGTTTTAAGTTTGGTTGGATTTTCCTTTATTTCTTTGAAGAAATGGAGGAATAAATTTGAGTTCTTTGTGATTTATGGGATGGGTTCGCTTCTCAGTGGAGTCGCGTTGTGGAGTCGCCAGGTGAACGAATTGTCATGTTCACCAACAGATAATGTCGTAGGAGAGGTGAGTAATAAAATGTAGTGATCGTGAAAATTTAACCAATTGAATAACACAATCACTCGATTTATACCGGATGTGATATGAATGATAAAAGATTAAATGCATTCACAAACACTGAAGGTAGGCAAGCCTATATCGCCCAATGCCAAAATTGGTGGCAGAGAATGAGAGTAGAACTTAAGATAAATGTCGAACCAAGGTAAGCCTCTACCTCCTCAGCAATGATGCCAAAAATCCTATCACGAATCTTGTAGGATACCCATAAGGTAATCCTATTCATGGCAGCAAAGGAAAGGCAACTAAAGTCGCAACCTACGATATCCAAGACCTCTGAAAGAACTCAAATGTCACGCTAGTCAAGGATATCGACACTTCGGACTCGGTTAAAATACTAAGCCCAAGGGGCGTCCCTAAGACCAAGATAGCCCTAAAATAAGGAAAATGAGTAGATGATTCAGGGAATCTTGGTGGAATCTCTTAGTGGGATAATTATTTAGAGTTTAAAACAATTACTAAGAGATTTTAAGCATCCAAGTAAAAGGCCCCAATTCTACCCTAGGGTTTTAAGCAAAAAAATGAGAGCTAGGGAAAAATGGTGAAATTAAGCAAAATTGGATACTTAGATTGATTTCTAGATGTAAGATTAAATAGACGACAGTGAAACTAGCAATACCCAGTTTGTGGTTTCAGAAATACCCACTCCTCCCAAAGAGGACGTCTTCCCCTAAGAAGCAGACCAGTGCTTAAGATTGGAAAATGGAGTCCGATGATGATTAAAATTAAGACTTAGGGGTTTTAGAGTTATTCCAAAGTGGGTTTTAAGTTTTATACACCGCCACAAACTAGAACCTACATATCTAAAAATTGAGGGTTTTCAATGAGGGTTTGATGAAAAGAAAATGCAAGCCCAATTAGATACAGAGAATAATGATAGATTTTACCTGGAAGAACTTACCCGATGTTTCCGAGGATGAATGCCAGAGTGATGAAGATTATTCCCGCACAGATCAAGTGGAATAATGATGAAGATCCAGCTCTATGAAAATCGCCCAGGAACCCACAATTGCACCCTCTCTCCTGCTAAACCAAGTAAACAACAATGAGATCGGAAAGAAAAAGAACGAATTCAAGTAAGAAGATGAAAGATAAGAGAAAATGATTGATCGTAGCTAAAACCACTCCTTGTTAACACAACGATTCAAGAGATGCAAAGAGGGTTTCCCTAGCGAGTGCGCCCTTGTCAAATCGCCTTCTTCCCTGCAAGTAAAAATAACGGATCCAAAATATGTTAGAGATATTCACCACAATGTTCCAGTGCAAGCAAAAACTAGCATCAATCAATCATAAAGAAAATTATTCAATCATCCACATAAGACAAGAGATTCCAGAAAGATTCTCTATTATTCTTCAAGAACCAGTGATGCCAAATTTTTCGATGGGATACAATGGGGGGGTCTCGTCTTTATATAGCTTTTGAGAGACACAAACCCTAACTTACTTTTACATCTAATGGTTGAGATTATAACATCATCAACGATGGAGATCAATTTTACGTGGATCAACTTGACTAGATCAAGGGGGGCGCACTTTTTGCCCAATGACACCTTGTCTAAATCAAAATAAAATATAACATAAGATGTGATCATGATAATACATCAAAAGGGGGTCACTAGGGGCTTAATTCACCCTAGGCCTTACTACAACCTTATAACATATGATATCACAATTTAATACATCAGTTAGTCAAGTTGGGGGGCGACGTCCTCATTGACTGAGCCAAAATTAAAATAATCCGAACAATAATGTTGTCTGAAACTGTTGCAGAACTATCCGAGGAGCCAAACTACATCATCTGACGAATTTCCAAGCCATTTCCTTGACCCAACAGCCCAAATAGATTTTTTCAGTGAATTCTCTAGTTCATTTTCTTGTGGTACATCCTCTGAAACTAGTAAAAATCATCACAACTCTTTACTTGCTGATAATTGGGGCAAACTGATTGCACTGGATGATCCATAAACACAGAAGAACACTATAATTGACTACTCATACCCCCCGAAACACTGCAATGCTCTAGGAGAACCAAAATCACTGCCATCTGTAATAAAATTTGATCATTTGGCCAATAAAAAAGTGATAATAATCACTGATGACGAGATTTGAGGCCAAAATCTCAAAACTGAAACCATAGTATTGGTCCTGGGCATGTCGAGAACAAATATAAGCAATGTTGTTTTTTGAGTCACTACCTTGGGAACCGTGTTTGACTTGTTCAACTAGGTTGACCAGGTCAAAGTACCCAAACTGTGTTAGAAAGTTAACTTTGAAGGTCCTCTTTATAGTTTTGGTGGTGTGATAAAGAGGACATGTAATTTGTTCGTTGTGTATTCATGTATAAAGTTGAGTTATATATAAAAAATGATGTTTTGTACTTTATTGTATTGGGTCTCACTTAAATGTTATTTAATAATTAAAGTGAGTTATTATTAAATAAGGGTGCATTAAATTTTGACCCTAGTTTTGTAAAAGCATCTCAACCATATATTAGGTGGTTAGATGGGTAGTTACACTTTTTAAAGTCTAAAACTAGGGTAAAGGACAAATAAAAGACACCATCAATCAGAAGGACATTGAGACTGAAGGAGAGAAATACCCTAGAAGATTGGCACAATTCCCAATGCAAGCAGCAACGGACGTACAACATTAATTGCATCCTGTGAGATCCGTACAGCAGCACGTGTGGGCACAAATCTCGAGGCAAATCCCTACAGCAGTCTGACAGACAGTACTGCATTAATTACAGGTAGGGAACGATTCCCGAGGCAACATTAATCGCTGAAAGTACAATCCGTACAGTCATGTTATAGAAAAGTAATGTTTCGTACAACACACGCGTGATGTCGTACAACAAATTGTTTCACAGAATTTTAGGTATTTTGCTGTTGTTTCAATTTGGATGAATTTGTCAGTAAGGATTGGAAGAGAAATAATTTCTGTGGTGTTGATATTTTTTTGGAATTCTACTTTAATGATAATTTTCTCTTTCTAGGGTTTTCCCCAGGAGTTGGGGTTTTGCCTTGTCTTTGACCAAAAATTTCTTTGTATTCATGTGTAAATGATTGCCTCAGAGTTGAGAAGTTCTTGATGATGGTGATTTATATTTCAAATTAAAGAAGTAATTTTTAATCATAAACCCTAGTTAAATCAAGTGTTTGACTTAATGTGTAAATGAAAAATTGCATATTAGTGACAATGAATTTCTTCATGGTATCAGAGCGAGGTTGAAGCAACGTTACCAGAACCAGATCGGAACCGGCAAAACCGATCGGTCATCCCGGTTCTAGAGGGTGTCTGGTCCGAATCGGATCCTTGAACCATTTTGGGCCTGTTTGATACCAAACCGATTGGGTTGGTCCACGAACCGCCTGATTCGGTATCGAATTAGTCCAAAACCGATTTTCTCAGAAAACCGGTCGGTCCGTATGGAGGCTCAAAAATTTGTTTTTATTTATTTATTTATTTTTAGAATGTTGGTTGGGGGGGATGTATCTGAACACCCTAAAGACACCTCATGAACCTATAAAAAGACCCCCACCCCCTCTCTTTCACTCACACTATTCATCCGAGTGTTTTCGAGTATGTGCTTGAGTGTCTTTGGATCTTTGAAGTTTGATTGTGCTGATTGTTAAGGGTCTCAGAGCTGGTTCCTAGGCTGATTGGAAGAGGAGATTGAAGGAATATTTTGGAGAATTTGTGGGCTGAATCTCTTTGGAGACATTTGCATTAGATTTGGAGCATATTTGGAGGCGCTCTTCAAGGTATGTAAAAAGGCTCTAAATGTGCACTGTATTCATTTAATTTTGTATGGAATAGTCTATTTAGAGTCTAGACTTCGATAGCGTTGTTTTTTTTTCATAGAATTAAAAAAAAATAGGGTTTTAATTTGCAGATTTATATTGCTTGCCATGGCTCCGAAAGATAGAAAAGATCCTACATGGGTACAATGTCAATTAGTCGAGGGAAAAATTGTGTGTAACTATTGCCAGAAGGAGGTTGGGGGGGGAGGTATAAATAGGCTGAAACAACACTTAGCTGGTACAAGGGGGAATGTAAGACCTTACCTCAAAGTCCCTGATGAGTTGAGAGCCGAGATGCTTGGTCTTCTTGAATCTTACCAAACTGAAAAATCCAAAAACAAGAGGGTGCAAAGAGAAATAGGGAGAAGTTGTAGCTCTGATTTTCTTGAGAGAAACCCTAGTTTTGAAGAATCCTCTAGTTTTCCCAACCCTGCTCATGATCCTTATGCCATTCCTAGGGAAAAAAATGTTGTGGTTGGTGGTGTTGGTAGTAATACATCCCAATTTAAAATACCTCGTGGTAGCCTTGAGTCTTTCTTTCAACCGCACACTACCCTTGGTGCTTAGCTCACCATTGATGCCAAATGGAAGAAGGTGGAAAAAGAGGCTTCTTGGGAATGCATTGCTATATGGTGGTATGATGCAGACATACCTTTCAATGCTTCAAGGTCGATATATTATCAACCTATGTTGGATGCTATAGCTTCATGTGGTCCAGTCTTCAAGGGCCCTGGCTATGAGGATATTAGGCGGACACTTTTGAAAAATGAAGTGGAAAGGGTACAAGAATACCTCATAGAGTTCAAAAACTCATGGACTAAAATAGGGTGCACAATCATGTCTGATGGATGGATAGATGCAAGAGTTTATGCCATTCTTAACTTCCTAGTTGCTTGCCCAAAAGGGACTATGTTCCTTAGATTAGTGGATGCATCTGATCAAGTGAAGGATGCACATTTACTATTTCGTCTTTTGGATAACGTAGTTGAGGAGGTGGGGGTTGAAAATGTAATGCAGGTTATCATAGACAATGCCTCCAATTATGTTTCAACTGGAAAGTTGTTAGAGGACAAACATCCCACCATTTGGTGGACTCCATGTGCAGCCCATTGTTTGGACCTCATGCTTGAGGATATTGGGAAAATTGAGTGGGTGGAAAATCGATCACAAGATACATTTACAACCACTCATGCGTTTTGACCTTTATGAGAAAATGAACAGGTGAAAAAGAGCTTGTCAGGCCAGCTATCACCAGATTTCCAACAAATTCCCTTACATTGCAATCCTTGATTGAGCAAAGGGCCAACTTGAGGAAGATGTTCTCTTGTGATGAGTGGAATTCATCTCAATGGAGCAAGAAGGCTGATGGAAAAGACATTGTTGATAAAGTCTATGAGAAAGCATTTTGGAAAAAGGCAGAGGAGATCGTACTTTTTAGCCAGCCTCTTGTGAAAGTCTTGAGAATGGTCGATGGTGATAAAGCAACAATGGGGTTTATTTATGAGGCCATGGATCAAGCCAAGGAGGCAATAAAGGAAGCATATGAGGGAAAAAGACAAAAATATCTTCCTATGTGGAAAGTCATTAATGAACGATGGAACATACAATTTCATCGGCCTTTACATGCTATAGGCTATTACTTGAATCCAAGGTAACTAATTTCAGAGTTTTTAAGTTATATTACTAAATTTTAATTGCAAAAGTTTATCCTTTTTTTAATGTGATCATCTTTTTTGTCTTGAATCTTTCGAAGGTACCATTACACAAAATATTTTGAAGCAGATGGGGAGGTAAAAGAAGGACTATATAAATGCATTGAGCGCATGGTCTCTGATCCCAATAAACAAGATGAAATACACAACAAGTTCTTGCATTTCAATGAGAGTCTTGGTATCTTCGGCCTAGCTACAGCCATACGAGGTAGATCAAAAGATCCTCCAGGTAATTAATTACGAATCAAATTTTAATTCATTGGATTTTTTTTCGAGTTTGTGCTTAAATTCATTTGCTAATTCTTATTTGTCCTTACATGCAGCATATCGGTGGCAGTAATTTGGTAGCCAGTGCGCTGATTTGCAAAAGTTTGCAGTTTGAATATTGAGCCAAACATGTAGTGCTTCTAGTTGTGATCGCAATTGGAGTGTTTTTGAGCATATACACACCAAGAAGCGCAACCATTTAGAGAAAAACGGTTGAATGATATGGTATTTGTTTAATACTGTACAACCTTAGGTTGAAGCACAACCAATTGCAGAACAAGATCCCTGAATCGTGTTCCATTTTCTTAGATGATGGTGATGCATCATCAAATTGGGTTGTGGAGACTCGGCCAACAAAATTTGACAATGAAGACCTCTCATGGCTGGATTTGGACCCACTTCCATAACAACAGGATGTGGGAGTTGATGTTGGACATGTGCCTTCTGGACCAGGGGAGTCAAGTCAGGTGGCCCAAGCTCGAGCACCCCACATTGAGGATCAGGATGTAGATGATGGCCCAGAGTCTGAGTCTAAGGCCTTTGATGAGTCTATTTCTGAGGATTCAGACGATTCTAATGATTAGATTATTTAGTCTTTGACTCTAGTCTTTTGTATAAGCCATTTAGAGCCTTTTTGTTGATGTATTTTGATGCAGACATGGATTGCACTTGGTTCTATGAACTCTTATATGCTATATACATGAGAAACTTTGCATATTTTGTGTATCATGGTTTGAACTCACATGGATGCACATGAATATTTTAAAAAAAATTAAATTTTTAATATTTTATGTATTTTTGGTGGACCGATTTTATGATCCGGTTTTTGACCGGTTCCGGTTCTGAGGGTCGACTAGTTATCCACCGGTTCCGTTTTTATAACCTTGGGTTCAAGTAGTATTCAAAGTTGTGAAGCACAGAAGAGTTGTGTTGTCTTTCCAGTTTAAAGATTTGTTGTGAGTTGTTTTCCAGATGATGAGCATTAGGTAAGAAAGATAGGTTGGATGGCATATCAACTATCTACCTTGGAAGGTTAGAATAACTGCAGTGCTCGAAGAATGGAATATATGAAACTTTGGAAACATCAAAATGACGAAGCCTACTGACAAGGATGACTTAGAAGAACATGAAGCCCTTGAAGCCAGAGCCCAGAGAGTGATCCTAGACAGGGTAAAGGATTATCTTATTCCACATTTGACAAAGAAAAAGACTGCGAATGACATGTGGGATACTTTGAAGCAGTTGTTCGAAGCAAAGAACGAGAATCGAAAGATGGCGTTGAAGGACAAGTTGCACAATGTGAAGATGACCAAAGATGAAAGTGTAACCTCCTAACTAACTTGATTGGCTCAAGTCAAAGATGAGTTAGAAGCAGTAGGAGAAACTGTCTCAGATTCAAAATTGGTGAGGATAGCCCTGAAGGGTTTCACCAAGAAATGGGATGTTTTTGTCAAGTGTATTGTTGGTAGAGAGAAGCTTCCGGACTGGTCCAGGCTTTGGGATGATTTTACCGAAGAAGAGATTAGAGAGGGAGCTCTAGGTATTCAAGTCAGCGAAGAGGTGGATCATAATGTAGCCCTTGCAGTAAAGACAAACAAGAAGAAGAAAGACATCAGGCAGATCAGGTGCTACCATTGTCGGAAGATGGGACACTATTCCTCGAAATGTCTTGAGAAAAAGAATGTGAAAGAAAAGACTGAAAGAGGTAAGGCAACATTGCAGCAGTAGAAGATTATGCCATGAAATTTGAGCAAGAGTTTTTCTTTTCTCAATTGATTTCAGTGTAGGAAGTTCATCCTTTGAGAATGTCTGGGTTGTTGACAATGGTGCAACCAGACATATGACTGGAGTCTATGATTTCTTTCAGATGATCACAATGTTGGGGCCAAGACATTTCATTCAAACAGATATTGATAGTCCTCAGATAGCCATACGTGGAGTTGGAACAATTAGGTTTCGACTAGACCTCGGTGAGATCCTGGAAATACATGGAGTATTGTTTGTACCTGGGATGAGAGTTAGCAAACTCTCAGTATCATCCTTTGAGGATGAAGGCTATGGAATGATGGTTAGATTTGGCCATGTCTTCCTGTATCGAAAAGATGAGCCAGTTGGGACCACTATTTTATTTGGGAGATCGCAGGGACAAAGTCTATGCCCTAAGAGGGCATATAGTACGACCATGAGGAGGAGCAGGAGGGTGGCTATCAGAATCAGAGAATGAGGATGGTGTTGCATCTGATAGATATGGTTTTGAATAGGAGAGTGACTCTCTCCAAAGCATTGGCAGGAGGCTCACCAAGTCCAGTGATGGTACATACAAGCAGTTGGATGAGGCTTAGGTCGAGTCTCAGGCTTCATAGTTTCAGTTCGAGGTAGAGCATCTGTTTTCGAGATTGATTCCAGAGCAGGATGGAGTTGTTGCAGGAGTCAGAGATGGAGATAGTGCTGGTAACCTTCCTCATCAAGAGGGAGTGTTAGAAAGTCAACTCTGAAGGTCCTCTTTATAGTTTTGGTGTTGTGTGATAAAGAGGACATGTAATTTGTCCTTTGTGTATTTATGTATAAAGTTGAGTTATATATAAATAAATGATGTTTTGTACTTTATTGTATTGGGTCTCACTTAAATGTTATTTAATAATTAAAGTTAGGTATTATAAAATAAGGGTGCATTAAATGATGACCCTAGATTTTGTAAAAGCATCTCAAACATAGATTAGGAGGTTAGATGGGTAATTACACTTTTTAAAGTATAAAACTAGGGAAAATGGCAAATAAAGGACATCATCAATGAGGAGAGAGAGAGGAGATTGAGGCTGAAGGAGAGAGAAATACCCTAGAAGATTGGCATGATTCCCAATGCAAGCAACAACATCTGTACAACATTAATTGCAGCCAATCAGATTTGTACAGCAAAACGTGTGGGCACAAATCACTAGGCAGATCTGTATAGCAGTCTGACAGGCCGTACGACATTAACTACAGGTTGGGCATGATTCCCAACGCAACATTAATTACTGAATGTACAGCCCGTACAGTCACGTGGCATAAGAGTATTCTTCCGTACAACACACGTGTGAGGCCGTACAATAGATTGTTTGCACGGAATTCGAGGTATTTTGCTGTTTTTTTAGTTTGGGTGAATTTGTCAGTAAGGATTGGAAGAGAATTAATTTCTGTGTTGTTGAAAATTTTTTGGAGTTCTCCTTTAATGATAATTTTCTCTTTCTAGGGTTTTACCCAGGAGTTGGGGTTTTTCCCGGTCTTTGACCAAAAATTTATGTGTATTCATGTGTAAATGATTGCTTCATAGTGGAGAAGTTCTTGATCTTTGTGGTTTATATTTCAAATTAAAGAAGTAATTTTTAATCATAAACTCTAGTTAAATCAAATGTTTGACTTAATGTATAAATGAAAAATTCCATATTAATGTCAATGAATTTCTTCAAACTGGAGGTGAGATACTGTACCCATATGATCCTAGATGCATCCAAGGTAAGAAATGCTCCAATGGTGTATATCAAAACCAAACTTAAATCATGTTATTCATAATCATGGTGACATCAATAATAATAGTAAGTAAGATATACATGTGCTTTTGAAAAGTCTCAGGACCTTCTGGAAGTCTGCTTGTTCATGCCATACTTACAAAGCTTAAACGGTGTGCTAATGCTGGTGAGGATGGGAAACAAAGCTAAGGGAAAGGGAAATGACTTCTCACTGACTTTGACTATGTGATCTCTCCGAATGATAACCAATACACTAAGCCAAAAAGACATATGCATGACAGATAGCAATAGGGGATGGCAGTGTCTCGCAAATGGATGAAGTACTTGCACTTGTTTCCTTCAAACTCCAGCAAGTTTTCCTTTTCATCACTTTCCCAATACAAGTCAACCTCCAAAGGCAGGTGCTTTGGAAGCCTTCTGGGCTCCAATACTGACAAAGACATAACCTCTACAGGCTAGTCTTCACCCTGTTGCCCTATGGGGGCAAATGAGCCGAACACTATACAAAGAGTGAGTGCTCATCCTTTGACCATTGACCTTTTTAAATAACTTTCATATTTCACATAAGATAGTAGCCAACCTATAAGAGCAGGTGCCCTGGAAAGCCTTCTGGGCTCCAGTAAATGACTAAGGCCTAGCCCCGCTGCTAGCGAGCAATCCATAGCCCCGACGGGTTGGCCTTTCCCTGCTGACCTTGTGGAGGGAAGATGAGCTTTACATTATACAAAGAATGAGTGCTCAACCCCTTGGCCACTGACTACTTTTTAAACATTTACTTTGCATCATTTAGATATAGCTTTTATGCATTACGCTACTTTAGTGTTTAGCAACATTGTTTGGAGGAACACTTGTTTTGAGGACTAAAGGAGAATTACCTGGTGAACCTAGCCACACTGGCCAAGCCACATACTTCATAGCCAGAGACACATAACAACATGGAGTCTATCATGCACAGGGGTCAAGATGGGGAAAAGATCTTCAGTCTCACAAGTCTCAAACAATCTAAGTCATGGGACAAAATTCAACAACTGATGAATTGGATGGACGGTGACAAATGACACATGGAACCAACATATCACTAAGGTTTGCTATTTGTACAAGCATGGCATGAGCTACAATCTTCAACATCGAGTCCTTTGATTAGTCTTAGCACAAGTTCAAGCATTAGTACATATATAAGCATAGGTCACCATGATCATCCTAACAAGACAAGGATAGGTGTTTTATATACATCACAGAGCAATATCAAACTATAGAAGCATATACCTGATCTTACCATGTCTCCATCTTATAGGCCCCTCTGTAGTTGTGTGTACTATATCTGGTCTTCTACGCTGCTCAAATGAACTACGTCATCACGGAAAGCATCTCAATGGACTAATGAATCTCAGTCCTGGAAAGGAAAATCTACGGAACAAGGCTTTGGAATGGCTGAGGCTGTAATGATCCATGCTAAAACCCCATGTGAATGAAAAGCTCAGAAGAATAAAGAAATCAATCTGTATGCTGCATCATGGTATCCCAGCTACAAATGTATATGTGATAACAGACTTCTCTAGACAAAATCTAGAGGGAGCAATGCAATTATTCCAAGAATTATTTGGAAACTCAACGACTTCTGGTGCATCAATGGAAGTTTCTAAGGTTTGAGGTAGGCATGGATACCTGCTCTGATACCATGTTAACTTCAATGAAGCGTAGGATCATCAGCCTTCATGAATTCAAATGAGAAGAGAATGTTGCAGAAGAGAGAGAAGAATTTAGCATAGATTGATCAATTACTCATGGCAAGATTGCACACACATGGAGACAAAATTGGAACACTATGATTATATTCATGAATCAGTGATTAATATGTAATACAATGGTTATACATATAGGAGAATTTGAATGCCTAAGATAGGATTCGAATCTACCAACCTAGACTGACTTTGGAGCTAACTCAGTGTGGGAAAATCACCACTAGAGCTCACTAATGCAGCTCCATATCACTAAAACAGTTCACACTCAGTTAACTGATGAGGGTAGGTGAGCAAATGTTCCCTACTTCCCCTGAATCATGGAAACTAGCGCTAGGATGACTAAGAGTGATCTAACTGATGGGAATGAGAGCATTGTTGGACTTATCTAAATACCAACTAGGGTCAACTATTGGAGATTGTCGGTGGCACTCAGTGGGTTCCTAAATTATAGGGATTGGTCCCTGGGGCACCTAAACTCATGCAGACAGGTGCAGTAAGTGGCAGGTCTCCCCTAGGTTTGTCACCCATGCACTAGCGGGGTGATGAAGACCTCCTAACCTAGGAAAATAAACAAATAGACTATGTGTTCAATGGGAGGATTAATAATAATCCCAATAGGTTCGCCAAGCTGTGATCAACAAAAGGACAAGGAGAAGTGTCCACCACACCTTCATCAACCATATCTTCATTATGTTTCTTAGCTGGAATCGATTCTTCAACAAAGATCTCTTCATATTGCTTGAAACCTATATGAAATCTAGCTCGACATGTTCTAGACTGACCCCTTCTTCTCTTTTGAATGGCAGGAAAGGTTTGTAGATTTCTTCTAAATTTTTAGATATGGCATTGCCAAGCCTTGAAGAATTGTAGACGAAGGAGCGAGGAACCTCCAATAATCATCATCTTCAAGAATCCTAGCATTTTTGTTTAAGAGGCCCAAGATATCGTAAGAATTTTCGGAATGAGGGTAAAGAGTGCTCACCATTTTCTTGTAGTCTTCAATTTCTTCACTCAGGTCTTCTACATTTTTCCGAGCCTCATCATATTTGTCTTCAAGAGTATCTTCTTCTCCGAACATAAGGCCTAAAATGTTATCAACAAGATCTTGATCAATGGTTTCTTCATGCAAGCTTTTTGAGGCTCAATCCTCATCATGGATTTCTTTGACAAGCTCTACTTCATGCTCCTCAAGGATAGAGGTGTCTGATCATCTTTGTTATGTTTTTCTTAGACATTTTCATCAAGGGTTTGGTCTTCTTCCTAGCTTTCTTTCTTGAACAAGTTCTTCACCTCTTCGACATAGGGCATCCATTTCTTGTGTTTTTCTCAGCACCAATAGCTGGAAAATACCTCTATCAATTCCGCAAGAGAGGATAGTGTACCTTTTCATAGGCCTTAAGCCAATCAAGGGCCTCTTCTTGCAAATACAACACAAATGCATTCATGTAGGTGTTTCCATCTTTATGAATACCAAAATCTAGAGCATTTTCATAAACTCTTTGACGGTCCATGGGATCATTATCATGATCACAAAATTCTATCATAAACGTCTTTGGTAACTCATCTAAAGTCCTCGACAAATCAAGAGGAGCAAAACGGTCTTTAAGGGTTTATTCAACATGTTCCTTTGTGGGAAGGGAAATCATGGCCTCAATAGTTTATTCATCAAGATTAGGATCTCACTCTTTCCCGTATGCAAGACTGAAGGTATCCCCTTAGGAGGAAGCTCATCATAGTAAGCACCCACATCCTTGTTATTTTGCAAATTAGGAGAGATTTCAAACATCTTCGTTCTGAGATCCTTATCCATAGTTATCCCATGCCACAAGAAATTTTTCAAACTTCATAGCATGCTTTGCAAATGTATCATCATATTCATGAAATATTGGGATGGACTCGGTCCACCCAAGTTTATATAGCCAATTTGGATATCTCAAAATATTTGAGAATTCCAATGGAGCATACTGATTGTGCATCCATGTTTTATCAAAGGATGTTAAATCATCTTCTTATTAATAGTTGAAGTTTGTGGTTTTAATTACACCTCTTTAATTTGTTTTCTTTAATGGAGTCACCAAATAAGACCTACAAGGTTATTCGTTAACAATAATCCTATCAAAGTACAAAGTAAAACTTACCTCGTGGACTTGTTCTTGTAGAGTACCTCTTTATTTTTCTTTAGGGGAGTCGCCATGGGAGTCTTGGCAAGTTAGATCAAAATAAACCTCACCAACGTACAAAGCAAAAACGCACTTGAGTTGCATGAAAGATGTTGGATGTTTTGGAAAGATAAATGGATTCAACCCGGGAATCCCTTGTCAATGGCGTCCTTTAAGGTCCTCGGCAATGACGCCAAAAATGTTACCACTCAAACTAGCACACCTTGCAAATCAAGGTAATGTAGACCTAGTGCTAATGATGACAAGCTCAGGAGGAGAGTTAAACCTAATGTTACCACAGTTTAACCTCTCAACACTCAAGTAACTCCAAATCCAGAAGGGACCCTAGTCAATGAAAGATACCTACAAGTTTGCAACAACCAGCAAGCCTCAAATACCTTCCACAAAACCTCAATAGCTATGATCAGTGCTTTATTAGAGTCAAACAGTATAAAATCTAGACACTAAAATCATATATGAATGGAGTTATTCACTTTATCACAAATTGCAAAATACTATTTCATTTCTCGAGGCAATGTCACACTTACCAAGGAAACCCCTTAAGCGAAAGAGGACTATTTGGCTAGGGCAAAGTTGGATGGTAAGCCATAAATATCAAATGCCCTTGAATTCACAAATTACAAGGGTTTCACAAATCCCAATGCACTTCCTTAAAAGAGGATGCCCTGTAGGGTTTGTGGATAAAACCCTAAGGTAAAATTTTAGGGTGGACCAAAAATTGTAGATCACAAATATTTTTGGATTTTGAATTTATTTAGATTTTTAGGGCCTTTTCTAGTAGTAAAATATTTCTATGCATAAAATAAAATAAAAGACATGTAAAATTTGAATAAAAGAAGATTGTTGAAGTGTAGGATATTAGATTCTTGTGTCAATCCTTGGGGCTATGAGAGATCAAAGCTATTGTCCATCCTCTTAAGATGGTTTCCAATATTTGCAACTAGGGCAAAGCTAGCAACCTCTAGGGTTAGGTAGTAGAACCCTAAGGTCTCCTCAAGCAAGTTTACAAAATGCTAGCAAACAAAACCTACCTCAATCCAAAGCACTTCAAGAGTGTGATGTTAAACTAGAGTTAGGAGATAAACTTACCAACATTAATTAAGAATGAGCAAGGAAAATGCACCTTCGGTCACCCTTGAGCACAAGTTATTACAACTATTCTTAGCATCCACTTTACATGTGATAATCAATCCCTAGAAATTCTTCCATTCATTCTCAATGGAGGAGGAAAGACATCCAAGAGAGAGGTGCGCACTAGCTCAAATGCTTCCAATAAACTAGTGGGCAAAGAAAAGAATGCATAATTTGAACCCTTGTCCATGATTTACAAATGAGGTGAGGTTGTCTTATTTATATGTGACAACCCTCAACCATTTACAAATTTGAGCCTACTAGTTAATGACAAAATATAAAATTTCAGGTTAGTGCACCCACAAACATGGGGGACTAAGCCATTAAATATCATAAAATAAGAATAAAAATGTGCAATTAGGCTCCACCAAGTGCAAGATGATCCAAAAGGAGGGCATCATGCCCCAACTAACCCTAACAGATGCTTGTCCCTCAACACCCTTCTTTTTAACAATGTAGGCTTCTTTAAGTAATGACGTCATGGATCTAGAGATTAGGAGGGGTTTTCCATCAATACAATAGGTCTAAGTGGGAAAAATGAGGTGTGCTAAACTGAGTATGACAATCCTTACACATGCAATGACCTCTACGAAGAAAAATATGACTGTGGTTATGTGTCTTAATGGACCCATCCCAAGAAGCACCAAACACCAACCCATGGTCAAAATAGCCCAACAATATGGGGGACTTATTGTTGATGTTTCTCCAAGTTGCAGCATCGGTTAGACATTCTCCTGGATTGGTCTTGCTGCCTTGACCAAGGGGGAATGATACATTCATTCATGGGGCCATGCTAATGGTGAATGGATTTGGCAAGGGCAGTCAGACAATCACTCACGGAGCTATGCTAGTGGTGATTAGCCCTAGGTTTCATTCACATTGGCTGCTCTAGGACAGAGTGATCTATTCGATATTAGATTGTTTGACTTGTTTATTTGATAGAGGCTTTCATCCCCTTGTGAATAGACGTGCATGTGAGGAGATGAACATCAACAAGGACAACTTTTCTATGATGAGGAAATAACCAAGAAGTCAAGCCAACCATTGAAGAAGTCCCACAAAAGATTGAAGACAAGAAGACAAGTCAGCCTAGAAGAAAGACCAATTTTTCTCTAGTAAAAGGTGCAAGTCGCCCCCATTAAGGAAAAAGTCAAGTGAATTGAAGAATATAAATAAAGTGTTCACACACTTCATTTGTTCTCTCATCATCACAACACATCTTGTCTCTCCTAGTGCGCAATCTCGGCCAACCATAACAAAAGTCAAAGCAGTAATTTTTTGGGGTTCTTATTGTCTTTGTAAGATCCACTACCCTTGCTAGGGTTTCTTGTAAAGAAGGGTGAACCTCTTATGTGATAGGGTTTCTCTTCATTAATGGTATTGTACTTGAATTGGATTGATTTCATCTAAGAAAAGTTGTTGGGTTTTCTCCCTATTGGGTTTCCGAAGATAAAATTCTTGTGTCTCTTGTTTATGGTTGTCTTTCTATGATCCTTTATTTCCGCTACAATTTAAGCTGAAATTTTCAGTGCGCAATTATTCAATGAAAATTGTGGAATGAAATGAATGCTTGAAAATCATTGTGAAATAATTGTCAAGATTTAGAAATAGATTAAAATTCAACACTTTCTCCCATCAAGTGGCAGTCAACAATGCCGCTAAGCCAACACTTCCTAGAATGAAAACCAAGAGGACCTGCCATAACTTGATCAAGGGTATTTTTAGCCCCAAAGTCAACACTTTACATAATATTAATGTACCATGGGGATGCATTCCCCAGGGTCAGGAATGTGTTTCCTACGTTTCTTGCGTCCCTGGAATGAGGGGCCTGTGGGAGAAGTGTTTCTTGGTGTTTCTCTTTGGTCAAACCTCATCAAAAGACACAGAGAAATGCTTCGCTCTATTGCGAAACTCTTGGACCACCCCCCACGAAACTCTAAAACTCCGAAACTCCGAACCTCCTGGACATCTCCCCACGAAACTCTAATCCTCTTGAACATCCCCCACAAAACTCCAAACCTCCCAAACCTATTAGATTCTCATTTACATTGCATTATTGCACATTGATGAATGTAGTATTTTACTATTTTCTAATTTTCATGGGATGAATTGTTATTGTTGGGATTTATATTTTTTATATTTTTTATAATTTTTATGACCTCGATGCCCCTCAGTCCTCCCCAAATTTGCTTAAAATTTGGGGGTGATATCCACGTGTTTTTAATGTGCCTTCCTTGTTTCCACGTCCCCTCGTCCCAGAACCTTGGGGGAACATTGCATAATATAGCCCCTAAAACTTGGCCTTTACGAAATAAAAAGAAACTCCTCACTCTGGTATATATAGAAGGAATGCTTTAGGCACTCTAAGGCATAAGAGATAACGTCACATTGCAACTTCAAAACGAGAAGGAAGACAAGGTTCTAGAAGGTCACTAGAAAATACTTAAGAAGTTGAGCTCAAGTTTGAAGGTGTACATGTCATATGTGAGAGTATTATCTCAAAGGCAAGAGTAATCAAATACCAAGCACAAAGAATAGAGGATGTCATTATCTCTTAAAAGAAGAGTAAGGTTATGGGTGTGAAGAAGTGAAACCATCAAACGTGAAACCATATTGACATCCTCATTACCAAGAAAGCTTCCAAGAAAGACAAGAAGATCTACATTGACAATCCCAAGGAAGATTTGGAATAATTGACAATGTTAATGGAACATGGCAAAAAGTTGAATCACTCGTTAGAGAGGTTCATAAATTGAATAAAGAAAAGATTGGGAAAGGGAAGTGGGAAAAAGATGTGCCAAGGGAAGAATTGAAAAAGAGGATGAAGAAATATGTAGATTACAAAACCATAATAAAAGACCGTTGGATGAGGTCAAGAGATTGAAAGAAGAAAAGAAGTAGGGTCAAATTAAGAAAAAGAAAGGATTTGGATGAAGAAACTACCAAAGGACATGAAGAGGAAATCTGCTAGAAGGTTGAAAAAGCCTTAAATAAGGATGTAAAATCAGATATATAATCTAGAATCAAAGGACGCAAGAATTTGATGGATGGCATCACAATGCAACTTCAAAAGGAGAAGACGACAAAATTGAAGAATCTCATTGTAAAATAATTGAAGAAGTTGAGCTTCAGCTTGAGGAGGTACATGTCCAATAAGATGGTATTATCTCAAAGGCTAGAGTAATCAAATACCAAATACAAAGGATAGAGGATGTTATTGTCTTTGAAAACAAGATTGATGATATGGGTGTAAAAACTTAATCTTGAGCTACACAGTATAGTTTAATTTTTATTACTGATAACCACACATGAGTTT
Organism: Pseudotsuga menziesii; assembly: GCA_001517045.1. NCBI lineage: Eukaryota > Viridiplantae > Streptophyta > Pinopsida > Pinales > Pinaceae > Pseudotsuga > Pseudotsuga menziesii. Next base: position 132,277 of record LPNX010242320.1, on the reverse strand, counting down.
CTTTATGAGCAATGCAACATAAAATAAACACTGATAAACATATAACAATAATCACATCAATAGAGACACAATATTTTTGGCTACGAAAACCCCCGGAAAAACCCAAGATGGGAAAATCGGTGCAACAGTTAGATAAGAAATTTTATTATGAAGATATAGAACAAATACAATCTAGTAGATCGATTCACCCAACTTGGCAAAATCGAACCTCCACGAATCACTGAGAAAACCAAACAAATCAGTACAACCCCCTATGTTGTTGTACGACCCTCTATGTCAGCAATACAGAATCCGTACGGTCCTATGTCAATTGTGTGGCATCCGTACAGCTGTTGTACGGTCATTGTACGACCTCTGCCTGATGTGTACGACCTCCCTCTCAGCGAACTCGTACGGCCTTGTGCTCTACCTGATCAGTCTGTGAATCATCTGGATGAATGCTCCTCTGTCTTCTCTATAAACTTCTTCCTCTAACTTCTTTGTTTGTCTGTGTGTGTCCTCTCCACCAAATCTTCTTTTAACTCAATGGCCAAGCGAAAACTCTAACTCTCACTATGGATCAATAGATGAGATCCTTCGGTGAGATCAATGGCCAATATTAGATTAGCCATCACTTAAATTATTTTAACTTTAACTTTATAAAAGTGACTCCATTAAGTCAGTTAATAATTAGATCACTTAATGTACTTTTCCTAAGTCTAAACTTTGGAAAAATCACATTAATATATTTGATTTCTTGCTTTATGTTTTCTAGCATACAAGGACACATGCAATGATAGAAGGCCTTCCTTGTTGCCACTTTCAAACAAGTGGTGTGCAGAATGAAGGGGAATCATTGAAGGTGAAACCATATCAACACCTTCATTGCCAGAAAAGGAAAGAAGATATACATGACACTACCAAGGAAGAAGATGGAATAATCAACTATATTCATGGTGTAGTGCATCACAAAACTATTATTCAACAAGATATTATCAAAGACTGGAAACTACAACAAATTGGAGAAGTCACAATCACAACAAATGGAATCAAAATTATGCAACAACCAACTATCAAAGATTAAGTCCAAAAATAATCGAATTTGGAAAGGTGGATCAGCATCAATGGCAACAAGAATGTGGGATTACAAGGAAATCCTATTACTTGGTTTCATCACATATGAAGTTTTTAATTGCAAAGCTTTGATGACAAAGCTTTTTGAAAGAGGATACTATATTATGATTTGCGGGGGACCTATATGGAGTTAAATGTATGTGATATGATCCCCAAGGGAGCGTAGATGGGGTTAAATGTATATGATATGTTCCCCACGGGGGCATATATGGGGTTCAATGTATGTGATATGATCCCCAAGGGAGCGTAGATGGGGTTAAATGTATATGATATGTTCCCCACGGGGGCATATATGGGGTTCAATGTATATGTAATGAAGTAATTGTTTATGTAATAGTGGTGGCCTATTGAAGGGCCCACATGTGCTCCACATTTATATTGTTTTAAGGTTCATAACAATCTCCATGTAGTGGAGAGGTTATTTTGTGGACAAACCTATCCAACTTTTACTGCGACGCACCTCTTGGGAGGCTATTTTGCTTATTTTATTCATTTTTGACATGATTTATCTACATTTTAAGGAGACCGCACTAGTGGCATTGAAGTTTTACTGTTATTTCTTGTGCATGTGGCAAAGGTCGACCATTTTTAGAATTTGTTTGAGGTTAGAAAATATTGGATTGTTTACTGATCTCAAAATAGATCTAAGGGATTCTTATTATTTTATTGTTGAGGTTGTTGAGCTCAAATCCTATTTATTTGAAGCTCCTCCATTCATAATGATTGTTAAAAGTGTTGATACTCTTTGGGAATACTATTGTCCAATTTCTCTCTGTTATATTTTTATCATTCAAGCTAGCATTACGATCTTAGGATCTTTAACTGAGAGAATAACATGCACAGCAATAAAACACAAGAGACAAGAGACACAAAGAATTTTCCTCGAGGAAACCATAAAGGAGAAAACCCCGCAACTTCCTCAACGATAGAATCAGCACCAAAAGTAAAACCCGAAAACATAAAGATGATCTCCCGACAGCAGTAGTCTCTCTTTTGTCCCAACAACTTCTCTCTCTCACTCATATGCCCCAATGAGTGTGTGTGTGTGATAAATAGAGAGGCTCACTCTCTATTTATATTCTTTCGTTCACTTAATGTCCTCTCCAACATGTCGGCCTCACTTAATAATTACTTACTAGAGTCGACATTTCTAGGAGAGTCTAATAACCCTAGTGCTCCACAACTTGTGGGGACTTTGCCCCTCTGACCAACAAGGAGGGTTATCCTTAACACAACGGTGGGGACTATTGCCCCAACTTACAATAACTCAGCTAGGGTCGACTTCTCTAGGATAGTCTAATAACCCTAGGGCCCCACAACTGTGGGGACTTTAACCCTTGATCAATAGGAGGGTTACCCACAATGACTTGAGATGACTTGTTTACATTATAGAACCTCCCGATGGGAACATCGAGGCATGACATGACTCAATTACATTATAGATACTTCCTTGAATAAACATCGGGGTACAATACATAAGATATACAAGTGAATACATTCCGAAGTTACAATTACATCAACACTCCCTCTTAACTAAGAAGGTATTCTCTCGACATAATTTATCAGCACAAGTCTTCTTCTCTGTATCATCTGGATCATCATCGAGTTCTCGTCATCTTCAAGTCATCTTCATCTTCAGGTCATCTTCATCTTCAAGTCATCTTCATCTGGATCCAGATCATCATTACTGGATCTAGATCATCACTCGATCTGGATCATCACTGTTGGATCACCATCACTGGATCTAGATCATCACTAGATCTGGATCGTTACTGCTAGATCATCATCACTGGATCTAGATCATCACTCGATCTGGATCATTACTGCTGGATCATCTTCACTGGATCATCATCACTAGATCTAGATCATCACTCGATTTGGATCATTACTGTTGGATCATCATCACTAGATTTGGATCATCACTCGATCTGGATCATCACTGGTTCATCATTACTAGTGCTATCTCATGATTCTTCTCGTCACAGAAAGTTCTATAGAGCAAGCCCTTTTTCATGTTGGGTGTAGGCCTAACCTCCATGTAGGTCTTCTTCAGCACTTATATCTGACCCGAAGTCAGAATGGCCTGCCCAGCACTTACATCTGACCTTGACTCGTCAAAAAGGCACACCTAGCACTCACATATGACCATGAGAGGAACACATCCACCATCATGTCAGAATGGCCCAGTCCTCACATCTGACCATGGAAGGAACTTAATCCTCTCACCATGTCAGAGTGGCCCAACACTTACATCGGACCATGGAAGGAACTTAATCCTCTCACCATGTCAGAATGGCACAGCCCTTACATCTGACCTTGACTCGTCAGAATGGCACAACCCTTACATTTGACCTTGACTCGTCAGAATGGCACAGCCCTTACATCTGACTTTGACTCGTCACAAAGGCTCTCAGTCCTAGACTGAGGATCCCTGGTAACTGACCAAGTGCCTCCATTCAAAGAATGGCAACAGCTCTTATATATGATCAAGTGGGAACATATCCCTCAGTCCAATCAAAATGGCCCTACACTTATATCTGATCATGTGAGACTACATCTCACAGTCATATCAAAATGGCTCTCAGTCCTACACTGAGTATTCCTGGTAATTGACCAGGTACCTCCATTCAGAGAATGGCAATAGCCCTTATATCTGATCATGTATGAACCAATCCTACAGTCATATCAGAATGGCTCAACACTCATATCTGACATGGAAGGAACCAATCCTCTCACCATGACAGAATGGCTCAGCCCTTACATCTGACCATGGAAGGAACCTAATCCTCTCACCATGTCAGAATGGCTCACGGTCTCATCATTTCCCCTTGGAGGGAACCTCGATCTGGAAAACACCAAGCTTCTCCCTAAAGTACTCAAACTTCACTTTGGCCATTTCTAGCATAGAATCATGTCAGGGTTGATTACGTTCAAGGATAACCTGCGAGCTTCGCTAGGACGAATTACATCCGAGGACAACCTACAGGTCTGTTTACATCTGAGCAACCTACGAGCTTCGCCGGGATTTATGCTCAGACAACCTGTCTTACCGACTATGCTAGAACTCCCTCTTTCGAGAGATCTCAATCTGGATCACATACTGGAGCTTCACTACTCCTTTTTGCATCATACAAAAATGCAAGTCAGATCAAGCAAATCAATTAGTAGTTTTCAAAAGAAACATACTACCTCCCAAATAGCAAGTGGCAACAACTTTTGCCTCAGCTGTACTCAGCGCCATGCAGGACTCCATCCTGTCAAACCAAGAGATCACACTTGATCCCATACTGAAGTAGCACCTCGAAGTGCTCTTCCTATCAATGGCACTGCCTACCCAATACGAATCCTCATAACCCTCCAGGTTAGTCTTCTGATTCGCCTCATACTTTAGCCCATAATCAACTGTACCCTTCAAGTACCTCATTGCATGCTTTGCAACCATCAGGTGAACATGTCTCAATGTGTTCACAGCAAAGCAAATATCTGGTCTCGTATTCGTCAGGTACATGAAGGAATAAATCATCTGACGATACATCGTGGCTTCAATCGACTCTGATGATGCAACACTCAATAGCTTCAGGTTCAATGCCATAGGTTTGGTCATGGCCTTGCAGTTCATCATCCTGAACCTCTTCAAGATCTCTACTGCATACTTCCCTTGTGCAATCATCCCCAAGTCCTTTATCTCGAACTCGGCAGCAAGTCTTATTCTTGCAAATTTAATGAGTTCCTCTTTTCTGTCAGGAACAAGTCATCGACATATAACAGGAGCATCATTGGTCTTCCGCCTTCAACCTTGAAGCAAAGGTTGGAATCCTCTTTACTCTCAGTAAATCCTAGAGTCATCAGTAATCTGTCCATCCTGTCATACCATGTCGAACCTCAAGATATTCTGTAGTCACTCCCTCTGAAGCGGAGCATCATACTCCCTCTGTCTTACGTACTCTATGCACTGAAACATTATGTACAGGAGTGACAACTACCTTCCTATGCTACTAATATTCTATGTATCCATCTAGTGTATAGACTTTCATCTTCAACCTTGTAGCAAAGGTTAAGATCTTCATCAAGCTCATCATGTATGTGTTTCAACTCCCACTGGCTGCAAATGTCTCTTCGTAGTGTATGCCTTCTTTTCATGATAAGCCTCGTGCTACGAATCTTGCCTTGTATCCCACGATGTTTCCATCTACTGCATGATGGAACTATGAACTTCCCTTCACGTATCGATACTACATCCTAAACATCATTCTTCTTGAACCGGTCTTCCCTTTCTTCTTGGTTACTTCTTCATGGCTAAAAGGTTTTGCATCAATCATGTCGCTACATTTGTCATATTATTCTTCCTCTTGAACTGTCGTCACTTGTTCTTCGGAACAAGTCTCATCCTTCTTTGCTTGTAGGCAATTTTACGCGATCCTTCCTACAAGTCAAATGCATTAGTTGTATGGTTAGAAACATTTCATCAGGTATATTCATAATGAAAAATTCTTTTGCATCAAGATATATGATTATGCAACTATTTTAGCCAATACAACATTCATCCATATCTCACGGAAACTTTCTAGATGCCTTCCATCTTTACCAGGACAACATTGAGATTGTGCACTAATCCATTATGTCAGCAAAGAGGTTTCATTCTAGATAAGCAGCAATGGAGAGTTGTATAGCACCATGAGCTACTTAACCATCACATGCATATTAGTAGTATACTGTCATTAATGCAAACATTCTATCATGCATAATACATTAACTGAATATAAACAACTGCATAACAAAACAATATCATGAAATGACAATTGAATACTTATCTTTATTTGTTTCGTGGGTAGACTCTTTCTTGAGCCTTCAGCTTCATTGTCTTCTTTATTCATAATAGCATCATTTCTTATCCAAATGCTAAGATGAATAAGAGGTTCTTCAAGAGTTGAGATCTTCATATTCCTCATTGCTTGAGGGATCTTCTTTGGATGGTGAGAGCTTGATCTTCAGTTGCTCACATCTTCTCTTCTCTTATTATGAGTCAAGCTTCTTCTTCTTCCCAGAGTCTGCTGAAAGTAATCACTTCCTTCTAGCACACATTCCTCGCATGAATGAATCCCATGATCCTAGGAGGCCATTCAAGGTGGCTATCACCACTTCTTCTTCTACTGCTACAAGTTATTCTTTGATTTGAGAGACCCTTGTGAAGTATGACTGTATGGTCTCTGCATTCTGGATCTTCACATTCTTCAACTGGTTTTTTAAGGTCATATTCTGATTTATGTTCTTCCCTTCAAATAGCTCGGTCAAGGAATCAAACATCTCTTTCGGTGTCTTTAGGGAAGACACTTTTGGTACAAGTTGATCCGTGACTGAATCAGCAATGATCTTCTTGGTCTTGACCAAGTTCTTCTAGTGTAAGGCTTTTAGCCTCATCTCCCTCTGGAACTGGAACCTCTCTACTTATGTAGGTGTCCAATTCATTTTCTTTAGAGAGATCATATACTTCCATGCTTGGAAGTTGTCAACTTCACCAAGCTTATCATCAAGCTAATGTGATAGATCACTTTTAAATGAGAACCTCAAATGAAAATAACAAAAGATTAGATCTTACCGATTTGAGGTGTCCGTCCTGGTTCCGGAGCTGGCTAATCTAGGGTTTGTCAAAGAAACCCTAATTTTCAAAACTTGGAATCTTTCAGATCTGATTGGATAGAAAGATAGATCTCTTCAAGGTGAGCTGTTTGAATGTACTCCTTTTCTGAAAACAGTGGAGGGAAGCTCCCGGAACAGGAAGCCCTAGATTTCCAATTTCTTCTGCAGAAATGCCCGATACTGCTTCTGCGATATCTCCGAAATTAATGCTCCTCTATGTCTGAAACTTCGCACGGAGGTAGCCTCGCTTGTCCTTGTTCCAACACCACAGATTTCATCAGAATTGGTTTCAACAATTGGGACTTATGATCATTTTCCCAAGGTGACTTGTTACAGGACTGTTCAGAACAGCGAAGTTGTACAAACTGCCACGTGTCACTGTTTCATCTTCTGGGTCTGAAAATTGGACCACAGAAAGTAAAATTCGTGCCATTTTTGGAACATCTTTAGAAATTTCATTTGGACTTTTGCAGCCCGAGATATAGCAATTCTCCCCAGGTGTCTTGTTTAGGGATGAATCCTGGTAGAGGCTATAACCCTAACTTGGAGAGATCATATCTCCTAGGATATAGCGAATCTGAGGCTGAATTTTGGACACAGTGTAAATCAGGATTTTATCTTCGGCCTGTGAAAGTTTCAGCTCCTGAGCCTTCTCCAATCCCAAGATATAGCGAATGTACCAAAACTTATCAGTTTTAGTATTTAGGGTTTCTCTAGCTCGGGGTCAAACTAGGGTTTGAATTTTCCGGAGTTTCACCCAACCAAAAATCTCGACCCAGGTCTCTAAACTTCGATTTTGATGAGGAGAGCAATCCTATGCCAGGCTCACTCAAAAATTCCTCTTTTGTAAGAAGCCCTAGGTTCCCGCACCAAAAACTGAAAATGCTCGGAATCGAATTCCACTTCGACAGAAAGATGCGCCCTTCAATGGAGAGTCAACCTAGCATACTTTTGTTGATGGATTGTGGAGAGAGACCCAAAAAGTAAGAAGCCCTAGCTTCTGTAGCTGCATAATGCCTTCTTCTCAGGCTAGCTCTGATACCATGTTATATTTTTATCATTCAAGCTAGCATTATGATCTTAAGATCTTTAACTGAGATAGTAACATGCACAGCAATAAAACACAAGAGACAAGAGACACAAAGAATTTTCCTTGGGGAAACCATAAAGGAGAAAACCCCGCAACTTCCTCAGAGATAGAATCAGCACCAAAAGTAAAACCCAAAAACATAAAGATGGTCTCCCGACAGCAATAGCCTCTCTCTTGTCCCAACAACTTCTCTCTCTCACCCATACGCCTTAATGAGTGAGTGTGTGTGTGATAAATAGAGAGGCTCACTCTCTATTTATATTCTTTCATTCACTTAATGCCCTCTCCAACATGTCGGCCTCACTTAATAATTACTTACTAGAGCCGACATCTCTAGGAGAGTCTAATAACCCTAGTGCCCCACAACTTGTGGGGACTTTGCCCCTCCGACCAACAAGGAGGGTTATCCTTAACACAACGGTGGGGACTATTGCCCCGACTTACAATAACTCACCTAGGGTCGACTTCTCTAGGATAGTCTAATAACCCTAGGGCCCCACAACTATGGGGACTTTAACCCTTGATCAATAGGAGGGTTACCCACAATGACTTGAGATGACTTGTTTACATTATAGAACCTCTCGATGGGAACATCGGGGCATGACATGACTCAATTGCATTACAGATACTTCCCGGAATAAACATCAGGATACAATACATAAGATATACAAGTGAATACATTCCGAAGTTACAATTATATCAACACTCTCTAGTGTGCTAATGAATGAATAAAAGTTCTTCTTGCATGTGAGGTGATTTGGTGAATATTAATGCTGGATTGGAAATGATGCAAATGAAAAGGTGTATTAGAATCGTTGAAGTAAAATAGGTGTGGGAGTTCCTCTCTACCTATGTTGCTTGTTATTTATGAAATGAAATAATCTAAGTAATGCTATAACAAACAGTTTTTCTTGCTTGGAGATATTTCATTATTAAATAACCAATTGAATCTAGACTTTAAAGTAGATCTTAGGACTCTTTCCCTTCGCAAATCCCTTGAATGTATTTTCCAGCCAAATTGAAGTCTGATTGACACACCATTGGCAGGAATTCTATTCTTTACAACTGATAAAAATCCCTCTAAGAAGCCCTTTCGGACTCCTTTAACCCAATCTGAGATCTAAGCACTGGTTGTCTCTCTTTCAACCACCGAAACACATACAAATCTACTTTTATTTTCTGTTTTATACAATCTGAAATAAATAAAATAAAAAATCAGATTTTCAGAATTATATTTGAGGCCCTAAAACTTCATATTGCCATCATTAATAGAGTTGTAATTTTCTGCATTATTAAATCTAGAAATAACCTAAGTTGCCAAGAAACGTGGTTACGTGGACACCAATTTTTGAAACAGGGTGCTTGGGTACGTCGGGGGTACTGTAGACTAAATGTAGAAATAGCAACCCGAATTCTATGAGTAAAGATGCTAAGAAGAAGCACAAGAAATAGATTTGCTACTAAGATAATTCTCACAAGCATACACAAGAAACATACAGAGAATAGAGACCGAATCACATGAATGAAAAGATGAATATTGGAGTGTATCCTTCCATTGAATAATGATGAATAATAGTGTACATAAGTAGTACATTCCTCATAGGTAAAATCGAGTTGTATTGGAGACAACTCATCAAGCTCAGAAAGATAGACTTGCTAAATATGATAAACCCCCATAGGTGGCTAAAGCACTTCCTAAATGAGGCAAGGACCTCACGAATTAGCTAAAACATGAGTGAGTTGTCAAGTATGATGGAAAAACATGCTAATCTTGGAATATGGAGAGAAAATCATGGAGGATGGGTTGGCAACAAAAGATAGCAGTTTCCTAGTTGACTAGCTTTACCTTATCCACTGAAAAGATGGAATAAAGCAATAACAAACACAATCTACAGGAAAGCACAGTTACAAATTCTAGGAGTCACTAAAGTAGACAAGATCAACCTAGAATCGGGATTAAAGCATTCCTAGAGTATATATGGCAAGTGTTGACCATGTGGTGCAAGTGGATGCCAACTATCTAGGCTAGTGGGTAGGAAAGTAATCAAAATTGATTAAATATTTTATCCTAAGTTATGAAGTGGATTTATTATATACCCACACCCCCCTTTAAGTCTCACTTTATGATGTTTATGTCTAGAATATAGGTGTATATAGGGCCCAACAACAAAGATTGGTCACCCTTTACAATTATTCATGTCAAGAAAAGTGAAGAAAGAGGCAAAACCACATGGGGAAAATCCTCCCTCAAGAAAGGATAAGGCACAAAATTTGAATAACATGTATTAAACATATCTTTATCTTCACTTGAATGAGCTAAGTGAACTGCTTCTGATGAAAGACTTAATGAAGAAGCTTGTTGACTCCATGATCATGTACTAGAGTGTAGAATATGCAAGAAGCAAGAGGAGAGACTCCTGGTATCTCATCATTTGATGAAGTAGGATCACTATCTAAATGCTTTTTGCTGCTAACAAACTCTGATCTACAAACAAAATTTGAAATGGAAAAGAGATCTGTGCAAACTCCTTCCCAAAGAGTACAAAAATTAAGAGAATTTGTTACACAATTAGTTCCTTGTATAGTTGCACAATTGTGATGTGAATCACATATCATTCTTCCAATCTGATGTAGCACCTTCCCAGATCTGATATCAGGTTGAAAAGACTCTGATTTATCAGAAACATTAGCATATGGAACAACAAAGACAAAGGCTTTAGTGACTCCATGAGGATATAGGGCTAGACTAGGAAAACTATGAGCAACTGGGGAAAAGTGATAAGTGTAAAATTCTGACTGATGAATGGACTTGCGATCTGAACCATAAGTGTTTAGAACAGATCCAAACATGTGTAATATCAGTACAAAGATGACTAAGGTCATGGATAACCAACCAGTGAAAGTAAGCAAGACTTCAAACCATGTATGTAAATAACACTGCATAAGAGACCAATGAGGAATCAACTAGTGAACATGGGATTTGTATAGTCTTAGGGGTATTCAAAGGTATGGTAGATGGTATGGATGGTGGTATGAATTATTTCATGACATGTATATTAGCTTACAAACATGCTTCTAAATCATAATTATTATGGAGTGAGGAAGAGTTGCTCAAAGACAGGTCAATATCTAGTGAAGAATCACAATTATTGAGAGATGAATCTAAGATACTGATAGGTGGATTATCAAGGAAAGGATTTGATATTTCTGATTCTGATATATCAGAAAATGAATCTTTGTCAGAGACATGAGGAAGGGATTTAATTCTGGCACTCAAGGCATAGGTGATATTACCTTGGGATTGCGCACTATGACAGTGTTCTCAAGAATTAGCAGGCTTCTCTAGCTTATCTTGAACTTCAATGTTGTGCTTCTCAAGAAGCTGAGACATGACGTCCATTTTCATCTTTAAACATTTCTTCTCTGGATGAAATCCCTTGCTGCAATAATAACACACTTGGATGCGCTCCCTTTCTTCTTAACTTTCTTCATTGAATCTTCATTAGTAGGCTTCGAACCTTCATCTTCAATTTCTGACCTTGGCTTTTTCTCTTTCACAATTTGCTTTTCTTTGGATTTGGTATTCTTGCTTCCTTGAAGCATGAGAGCATGATCCTTGCCCTTGGAAGATTTAAGAGCACCCATATAGATCAATTTATCTTGCTGCTTTGTTAGTAAATCAAAGAAAGTACATAAAGAAGGCATTTTCCAATTAGAAGCAACAATCCTAGTAGCATGAAAAGTAGACACAAAAACTGAGTATTCAGGACCCAATTTTGATAGAATGGAAAGGATTGATTGATCGTCTTTCTTCTCAATCCCACAATGCTTGAGCATTAGAACAAGTGACTTGAATTTGGTCAAGAAACCCTCAATAGAATCGAAATTGCTTGGACTCATTGAGAATAACTCAATCTCCAACTAATGCGCTCTGAACACATCTTGAACTCCAAAAAGAGACTCAAGTTTGGTCCATACTTGGTTTGGAGTTGTCAAACCATCTAGATGAAAGAGTAGACCAGGATAAATAGAGAGGAAAAGCAATCCATAGGCTTCATCCAACCTTTTGCCACTTAACTTTCTGAACAACATTGGGCTCATTCTCCAAAGCTAGAGTAACTATGTATAGTGCGCAATAGAATGTCAATTGTGGCTTTCCATTCGTGATAGTTAAAGGGAATCCGAATTATAGCTGAAGAAGAATCCATACTGAGATGTTGATGCGCTCAAGAAGAAACTCTATGCAACCTCCAAAAATAAAACTAGGAGAAAATCTTGTAAGCTTAGAAACAAGCTCTTCTGCAGAGAGGGATAGGAGACTGGATGCGCTCTACTGGAGAGAACAGATAGCTCCTCAACTCTGTTGAACTTGAACAACCTTGTGCTCTGATACCATGTAGAAATAGCAGCTCTAATGCTATGACTAAAGATGCTAAGAAGAAGCACATGAAATAGATCTTTCTACTAAGATAATTCTCACAAGCATACACGAGAAAAATAAATAGAAGAATAGAGCTGAATATTGGAGTGTATCCTTCCGTTGAATAATGATGAATAATAGTGTACATAAATAGTACATTCCTCATAGGTAAAATCGAGTTGTATTGGAGACAACTCATCAAGCTCAGGAAGGTAGACTTACTAAATATGATAAAGCCCCATAGGTGACTAAAGCACTTCCCAAATCAGTCAAGGACCTCACGAATTAGCTAAAGCATGAGTGAGTTGTCAAGTATGATGGAAAAACATGTTAATCCTGGAATATGGAGAGAAAATATTGGAGGATGTGTTGGCAACAAAAGATAGTAGTTTCCTAGTTGACGAGCTTTACCTTATCCACTGAAAAGTTGGAATAAAGCAGTAGAAGACAGGATCTGTAGGAAAGTACAGTTACTAATTATGGGATCAATAAAGTAGACAGGATCAACCCAAAATCAGTTTTAAAGCGTTCCTGGGGTATATATGGCAAATGTTGACCATGTGGTGCAAGTGGATGCCAACTATCTAGGCTAGTGGATAGGAAATTAATCAAAATTGATTAAATATTTTATCCCAAGTTATGAAGTGGTTTTATTATATTCCGATAATATATATATATGTCACAGTCACATCAAACATGCATATTTCTAAATTCAATGATTCATATGAACATTTACATTGAAAATTTGAAACATAAAATAATAAATTTGATAAATCATAGAGTCATAGCAAATATCAAAGTGGAAGAATGGAAGTTATATAATTAATAATATAAAATATTATATGTCCATGACTCCATGAGTTCAAATTTCATTGTCATCATACTACATTCAAAATGCCAAATCTGGGAGCTACTGTCAATTGTCTACAGTCCTGAATCCACCCTCATTGTTGTTCGTTGTCCGCTGTCCATAGTTATTGTTGTCCATAGATCAACCACGTGGTTGTTCGTTCGTGAAGAGGTGACGAGGCCCACTTATTTGTTTTAATAATGTTTATTAAATTATTTAAAGTTTTGAATTTTTTAAACATTGCAAATTGTCCTACTAACTGACGAATTGACCAAAATTGACCGATGGTTGTACCCTCGACGTACCCGAATACGGGGTACGACATACTGAAATGCATGCAAGTACCCGAATTTCATAAATGACATCCTCGGTACACGAGGTCTGATTTGGGTACTGTTGGGTATGATCGCATATGTACCTTTAAAGTACCCAAATACCCAGTATGTGTACCTAGTATGGATTCATGTACCCGACCCCCTGGTATAGGCACCCATGCAACATAGGAAATAACCATTACAAATCCTTAATTTCATATTGCTTTCAAGGTCCCAAAATCCCTGTTGTATCCATTCCAAAGAGACCTAACATTTGGTTGTACAAATATGCAATTTCTAGCTTGAAATTAACTCAGATTTGTCCTTTTAGCCGTCAATTCTTGTTGTTTGACTATATTTTATTGGGTGAATTAAATGTGTTAATCTCAAATTTAATCTATCACATGTGAACCTTGAGAACATATTTACGTTAAGTTCTCATGATATCTCACATGCATTCTATGTTGTGGATTCAGATTGTTGTAGGGACAACCCCCCTTGAGTAGGTGGGACATCTAACCCTAAAGAGAGAAAGACACTATCAAAGTGATGGTGGGTAGCTTGCCTAGTAGTTGTCTTTAGATTCTTGCACATGTGATTGTAACTTTTTCATTAAATGAGAATTTGACAGGTAACAAAACTCATGTGCATCAATTATTGGGATACAACCACTAAGAGATCACTATAGAACTCAAGTAGGGGGAGCAGGCAAAGAACTGAACCCCTTATATCATGCTCATAATTAGTAGACCAAAACATCACTTGGTAGAAGGACATCTTCAGCTGAAAATCATAGTCAAGGTTTAAACTTCTTGCAAACAAGTAACATTAACTCTCAAACCATAAATTAAGCCCCTAATAATGCTTTTTTGGAGGGAAAATGCATTCTCCTTAGATTCCATGAGCATATCATGATCTACATCTCCTCACTAGACCATTCTTGTCTAATGTTCTAAAAGAATTGTTTATCAACGTCTCATTGGAGACTCTATTATTATAGGGTGTGTTGCTAGCAAATGCATCCTTTTAAGTCATGACTTTATAACCCCCTATGTCTTTTGTTGAATTGGGTGGATGTTTGGCAATTTTCTAGACATTGGTACACCCCTTCTTTTACTACATTAAATTAAGGTCGCCATTGAACTTTGTTGTTAATTGATCATTCCTCAAGGCAACCCACCCCTACATACTCCCACTAAATGGAATAGATTGTAGCATAGCATTGGAGTCAAGAGCCAAGCAATGGGAAGCTGAATGAAACACCATGGGAAATGGGCTTATTACCACCCAATTTGTATGTTAATGGGAAAAGTTAATGTTATCACACAACTTGTAGTTGCCCCACAAATGATATCCTATACAAGACGGTAGAGCGGACGAGCAACTAAAGAGGTGAACTACGAATATCCCAACCCCTAGATATGGATTGGTTGTCACGTCGGTTAGGACACCCTTCGCTTTATGCCACAAACATGCCAAGTGACAAAGGGGGAGACTCTGATCTAACTTAGAAGGAAAGACCTAAAGCTAAAACACCAGATCAAACTGTAGCAACAGAGTACGTAAGGCGAGTAGCTAGAGAAACCCTAGATCTGAGGAAGATAACCACCGATAAGGATGTTTTGGACAATAAAGATTTAGATAATGGAAATGTGGCCCAAAATGTTTATATTCAGTTACCGTATAATTATTGTGTAGATCTAGGTAGTAAGTGCTTGTGTAAATGATCAAATTCACTGCCCTGGGGGGATTGAAGGTGAAAATGAGAGTATGCCCAAAATGATGAGTTTGATAAACAATTAAGGAAATCTAACCCTTGATTATAATGGCTTGGGGATGGATTTAACAGTATCTAAAAGCACAAACCAAAAAATGGATCATAAAACAGAAAAATTAGCTGAAAACCCAAGAGGACAATTTGCCCAAAGACCAACGCCTTGAAAGTTTTTGAAAGTTTTCCCAACCTGGTTTTAAGCCTTTAGGCTTCTCGGCATTGTTTAATGCCCAACCCTTTCAATGCATAATTTTTCACAAATTAACCAAACTGAAACATGTGAAAACTTTTTCTCAACTTTAAACAAATTCAGAAATTTTCTTTTTCAAACTGTAAATGCAAAACTCAGAAAATCTCAGACATTGACACACATGAAAATTTAGACACTTATTTTTGTCCAATGGACCAAGAAAAACCCCAAAGGGAAAACCTGTTTTCAGTGTGAGATTTTTATTTTTCTTCAAAAAAAATTACAGAATAAAATTCAGCGGTACTTATCAATTTTCATTCTCGAAATTTGAACCATTGCTGCTGAATTCCCCCCCTTGAAAAAATGTGCAGACTGCTATCTCGAAAACCGTGCCAAGTCATACTGTTGTACCTTTCTCGATTTCTGTGCAGCACCTCGATTTCTGTGCATGTCCTCGATTTGTGTCGGCTCTCGATTTTTGTGCAACAACTCGATTTTTGTGCAGCAACTCAATTTCTGTGCCTGGACTCGATTTCTGTGCAGCAACTCAATTTCCGTGCCTGAACTCAATTTCTGTGCTGGGTTAAACTTTCTCTCTCTTGGTTATGAAATCACTTCAAAACCCTCACCTCTTCTTGCTCTCTCTCTCTTCAAAAATCTCTCCTGAAGATGAATACAATGAATGAACTTTTTCCTTGCCCTAGCCTTTTTGTTCTTGGTAACTTCCCCAGGCAATCTAACGGTTAAGATTAGATTAGATCAAAGGTTGATATTAAATGCTCCATTAAAAATAATAATTAAATGATATTTAGTGCACTCATATCATTTAATAAAGTTGAGCAACCCCTTTTTCTTTTTAATCACTCACTTAACTTGTTAAATGTGAACTTAAGAAAATACCCACTTAACTTTTTAATAAAGTCACTTTAAAAAACATAAAGTGCATCTCACTTTATTAAAACAAAAAAATGACTAGGAGTCACATTTAAGTGTCCTTGTCCACCCTAAGGCAACACTAGGTGGATAAACACTTCCTGGGTAACTTTTCAACACTCCCTCTTACCGAGGAAGGAGTTTTTCACCACTCCCAACTTGTCTCTGAAGTAGACATGCTTCCCTCTACCCAAAACCTTCATGAGAATGTCAGCCACCTACTCATCTGTCGAAACATACTGCAAACGAACAACCCCTCTCTGAACATAATCCCTGATGAAGTTATATTTAATCTTAATATGCTTCGACCTGTCATGAAATATCGGATTCTCAGAGAGCTTGATGCAACTCTGATTATCACACTGTATAACTGTGGGACTCAGCTCCATATCAAACAAATCCACCTTTCAACTTGCGAAGCCAGAAGGCCTCACAACTGGCCTAACTGGATGCCATATACTCAGCCTCAGCAGAACTCAATGCCATAGACTTTTGCTTCCTGCTGAACCACGACACAACTGTTGAGCCCAAGCTGAAGCAACAACCAAAAGTGCTCTTCCAGTCCGAAACACTACCTGCCCAATCTGAATCTGTATAGCCAACCAATCTCATTCCACCAGATCTCCTATAATCCAATCCATAATCAGCTTTACCTGCAAGATACCTCAAGATGTGTTTTGCAGCAGTCCAATGCACTCTCCTGGGCTCTACCATGAACTGACTAAGAGTGTTCACTACAAAACTCATATCTGGTCGGGTGTTGACCAAATACATCAACGAACCAATCAACTGACGATATAAGGTAGGGTCCACCAACTCTCCTTCTAAAGCATGAAGCTTCGCCCAGTTGGTGATCATGGGTGTCAACATCAGTCTGCAATCTGTCATCTGAAATCTCTTTAGAACATCTACAGCATATTTTCCTTGCCCCAGGAAAACATGTCCATCCTCCTGCCAAACTTCCATCCCCAAATGATAATGCATCAGTCCAAGGTCTGTCATCTCGAACTCTGAAGCAAGATCTTTCTTGCACGCATCAATCAGGTGCTCTCCCCCAGTAATGAACAAGTCATCAACATATAGCAGAAGAATAAGTGGAACACCAACAACCACAATGTAGTATAGGTTGGGATCCGCTTCACTCTTTTGAAACCCAATCGAAAGCAAGTAGGTATTGATCCTGGAATGGCAAGCCCAAGGGGCTTGCTTCAGTCCATACAAGGCCTTTTTCAGCCTACAAACATGAGTGTTTGTGTCACATACCTCAAAACCCTGTGACTGCTCCAAATATACCTCCTGCTGTAGAAAACCATTAAGGAAAGCGGTTTTCACATCCATCTGATGGATCTTCCAACTTATCTCTGCAACAACGGAGATCACTGCTGTGATCGAAGAAAATCTGGCCACTGGTGCAAATGTCTCATCATAGTCAACTCCCTCGACCTGTGAGAAACCACGTGCAACAAAACAAGCTTTGAACTTATCAATATTGCCATCCACAGCATGCTTTACCTTGTAAAGCCATTTGGAAGTCACAACAGACTTTCCCTTTGGTCTCGAAACCACTTCCCACACCCCATTCTTCATGATGGGGTTGTACTCCTCCATCATGGCATCTCTCCATACCTGGTGTGCGGAAGCCTCCTCATAAGTATCAAGAATTGTATCACGCAAGCTAATCACCTGTGCCATATAACTGGAAAACCTCTCTGTTGCCCTGGTCTCCCTAACCTCCCTCTTGGGTGGTCCAACCGACTGCTCTGCTACCTTCATCAACTCCTGAAGCCAACTTGGCTTCCTCTTCCTAAAGGAAGCATCCTGGCTCAGACTCTCATCAACCTCCTCATCAAACCTATGTCTCCCTGAAGAAGTCCCAACAACCTGAGGACCTGTCCCTGGTGAACCTTTACCTGTACCACTAGAACTCAAATCACCTAAAGGTGTCATCTGTGAACTTGTGATCCGTGATCCTGTTGCTGTACCAGAAGTACCTATAGACTAAGCCCTTGCCACTGAAGAACTTGTAACCTGTGACCCAGTCACACCCGAAACCGGTGACCCTTAACTCTGACTCGCTGAACTCTGAGCTGTCACCTGCGTAGTACCCTACTGATCCTCCATCTCGGAATCAAGAGACCTCCTGAAGGCTTTCTCCTCCTCAAACTTCACCTCTCTCCTCACCACAACTTTCCTCTGTGAGGGAAGGTATATGCAAAAAGCCTTCAATGTCTCATCATAACCAACAAAAATACCACGCTCACATGTAGCCTCCAACTTTGTCCTCTTCTCAGAAGGGACATGAGAGTATGTAAGGCAACGAAAAATCCAAAAGTGACCTATCTCAGGCACTTTCCCTGTGAATGTCTCCTCAGGAGTTTTACTCTCCAATGCACGGTGTGGACTCCTGTTGAGAACATAAACAACAATACTACAGGCCTTTGCCCATAGAAAGAAAGGAAGACTCTGATCATGCAGCATTGCTCTAGCTACACCCACTATAGAATGGTTCTTCCTTTCAGCCACTCCATTCTGTTGTGGAGTGTAAGGAACAGTCAACTGCCTCTTTTTCCCCTCCTGTCGACAATACTCATTAAAAGAACGAGAAGTATACTCACCTCCATTGTTTGACCAAAGTACCTTGATCTTCTTTCATGTCTGGTTCTCCACAAGAGCTTTGAACACTTGGAACCGAAGCAAGACTTCGTCTGATCTCTTGCTTCTAAGGAAATAGATCCAGGTCTTCCTGGAAAAATCATCAATGAAAGTGATGTAATACTCATATCCTGTCAAAGAGGCAGATGGCATGGGACCACACAGATCTGAATGAATCAATTGAATCACTCCCTCTGATCTGGAATCACTTGCTTGGAAATGCAGTCTTGGTGTACTTTCCCAAAGCACACCTTCTACACACACCATTCCACTCTGTGCTGAACTCTGGCATACCTATAGTCATCTCTCTCAGCATCCGCAAAGTTGGATGGTGAAGATGGGCCATCCTCCTGTGCCACAGCTCACACAACTCATCACTACTCTGAGTGTGTGACAGTGCATGATGTGGCTGGAAAAGAAGCTTGTACAGTTTCCCACTCCTGACTCCAATCACCCATGAGTCAGATGGACCTGCTGACTTGGGAAAGATGTGAACTTTCCCATCAAGGACATATACACCGAAGCCTCTGTCCTCTATCATGGAAACTGAAACAAGGTTCTTCTTTAGCCCAGAGACATATAACACATCCCTCAGAAACATAGGTTACATGGACTCCCTCTCAAAGCAGATAGTCCCCCGCCCAACTGCTCTCACCACTGTATCATCTCCCAATACAACCTCCATCTCCAAGTCTAACTTTAACACCTCTGTGAAAATGTCTCGATCACCTATCATGTGACTGGAAGCTCCACTATCAATATACCAAGTGGAGGAAGTAGTGGTGGCACTCAATGAATGCCCAACAATCATGGAATGCTCCATGTGGTCCTCAAAATCCCTGCTGGTGATAGAAGATGCTCTCTCAACACCAACACCTGCAAAGAGAGAAAAGTCTCTCTCAAATCTCACTGCAAACTCATCAATCTCCGCTGTAGCTGCAGTCTACTGCTTCTTCTTCTTGTTAGGACACTGTCCAGCATAGTGTCCCATCTTCTGACATGCAAAGCATTTCACTTTGCTCATGTCCTTCTTCTCTCCCTCATGTTGTTTGGCTCCCTCCTTGGAACCCTTGTTGAACTTCTTCTTCTTCTTTCCCTTTGCTGCTAAAGCAACATTCTCCTCATCATCTCTCTAATGTGACGAACTTCCCTATAAGAAACCTCTCCGTATCTCCTCCTGTGTGAGATCATCCCACAATCGATCCCATGTGAGCATGTTCTCCCTCCCAATAATGGTCTGAACAAATACAGTCCACTGCTGTGACACACCATTTAGTGTTGTACGCACCATCTCGGGAATGCCCACCACCTCTCCTACAGCTGCTAGCTCATCTCTTACTTGTGTAATCTTGGTAAGATATGATGCCATGCCTTCACCTTTTCCCATGCGAACACCCTTTAACTTCTCTCTCAATACCATCTTCCTGTTTTCATTGGAACTCTGATAAAGATTTGTCAAACCTGTCCACATCTCAAATGCATGGTCTATGGCTGAAATGTGAGGGATCACATGATCCTTCATAGCATCAAGAATGACTCTTCTTGCCTTTATATCCTTTTTTATGAAGGTTGCCTTATATGTTGCATCAGCAGCTACCACCACAGGATTTGTAGTTGTCCCATGAACTATATCCCATAGTTCATTCTCTTCAAGAATCAAGCTAATCCTAGCCTTCCAAGGGCTAAAATTTGCAGCCCCATCAAGTCTTTCTTCCACTCAGACCGAACACCATGGCTGCAAGTTGTTCAAGATTCTTTTCCTTCAAACCCCAATTTTTGAATGTTTAAAATTCGAAATCTTTGCAAAGCTCTGATACCATGAAAGTGTTTGAAAGTTTTCCCAACCCGGTTTCAAGCCTTTAGGCTTCTTTGCATTGTTTAATGCCCAACCCTTTCAATGCATAATTTTTCACAAATTAACCAAACTGAAGCACATGTGAACTTTTTCTCAACTTTAAACAAATTCAGAAATTTTCTTTTTCAAACTGTAAATGCAAAACTCAGAAAATTTCAGACATTTACACATGAAAATTTAGACACGTATTTTTGTCCAATGGACTAGGAAAAACCCCGAAGGGAAAACCTATTTTCAGTGTGAGAGACTTTTATTTTCTTCAGAAAAAATTACAGAATAAAATTCAGCAGTACTTATTAATTTTCAGTCTCGAAATTTGAACCCTTGCTGCTGAATTTCTACCCTTGAAAAAATGTGCAGACTGCTATATCGAAAACTGTGTCAGGCCGTACTGTTGTACGATTCCGTATTGATGTACCTTTCTCGATTTATGTGCAGCAACTCGATTTCTATGTCTGTCCTCGATTTTTGTGCTTGCTCTCGATTTTTGTCCAGCAACTCGATTTCTTTGCTTGAACTCGATTTCTGTGCAGCAACTCGATTTTTGTGCAGCAACTCGATTTCCGTGCCTGAACTCGATTTTTGTGCTGGGTTAAACTTTCTCTCTCTTGGTTATGAAATCACTTCAAAACCCTCACCTCTTCTTGCTCTCTCTCTCTTCAAAAATCTCTCCTGAAGATACAATGAATGAACTTTTGCCTTGCCCTAGCCTTTTTGTTCTTGGTAACTTCCCCAGGCAATCTGACGGTCAAAACTATATTAGATCAAAGGTTGATATTAAATGCTCCATTAAAAAAAATAATTAAATGATATTTAGTGCACTCATATCATTTAATAAAGTTGAGCAACCCCTTTTTCTTTTTAATCACTCACTTAACTTTTTAAATGTGAACTTAGGAAAATACCCACTTAACTTTTTAATAAAGTCACTTTAAAAAACATAAAGTGCATCTCACTTTATTAAAATATAAAAATGACTAGGAGTCACATTTAAGTGTCCTTGTCCATCCCAAGGCAACACTAGGTGGACAAACACTTGCTAGGTAACTTTTCAACATGCCTTTCCCACAGGGAAGATGGAGTCCCTACTGACGACGTTTTTGAAAACCCACCTAGCTCTAGGGAACACTGAAATAACCCATAAAAGTTTTGCCAAAAATCCTAACAGCATGACCCAGAGAATTTTTTGAAGGTTTTAATTATATGTCGGGTGGATTGGAAATTTAAAAAAACAATACTAACAGAAATACCTGGAAATGTTGTAGATGCCAAGTGCAATGACACTTCACCCCGATTTGAGGCACTTCCAAGCGAATTTGATAAAGTTCCAAGCTAAATCGAATTGCCCAGGTTGAGCTGGTGCGCCCCTCTTCCTGCAATAGAAACCTACGTCAAGTTAGAATTTATCCATAGAAAAAGAAATTACGAATGCAAAATAAATCAGGAAGCATAACCAATGATTGACACATTAGAAAGAACTCCTGATTGCTAGTGTTTTCGGATGGAGAGAGTTGGATCTCTCACAAAAACGCTTAAGAGAAAACACATTCCTGCAGACAACATGACCCTCACAAAATATATGTGGAACAAGCATAAATTAACTGGAGCACCTCCGGAAATAATTTTGCAATCAAGCACAAGAACAATCTATGAGAAAGAAGACACGGGATTTCTCTGAAAATATTTTCTCTATTCAAATAGCCAAGAGCCAAATTTCTCGATGGGATACAATGAGGGAGGGCTCTCTTTTATATAGCTTTTGAGAGATGCAAACCCTAACTTACTTTTTCATCCAACGATTGAGATTATAACATCATCAATAGTGGAGATTACTTTTACATGAATCAAGATGACTAAGTGAAGAGGGGGGGTGAATTACCTCATAAAGCCCATTTTTACAACATGATAAATCATTATTTTTGCAAGTTTCACACTTAGGGGACATGGGGGGGTCATTAAGGGGTCCCCCCATACATATTTTTGAAGATACAATTGATTTATACACTTTTATTTTGGCCATTTTGTCCAATTTCGCCCTATGGGGGATGTTCTCCCTATGAGAGCCCAAAAAATAATCTGAAACATCAAACTAGATAAAACTGGTGTAGATATGTCCGGAAAGCCATAATAAATCAACTAGAAGCATTCCCTTCCGATTTCCTTGACCACACAAGCCAAATCGATTTCCTCAATGATTTTCCTAGTTCATTTTTTAATGGTACATCCTCTAAAAATAATAAAAATCATCATAACTTCATTCAGGATGAGAACTGGGGAAAACTTACTACAGTGGATGATCTAGAGACATAGAACAATGGTATAAGTAACTACTCATACCCCCTGGAACACTGCAATGCTCTAGGAGAACCAAAATCACTGCCATAATAATAAAATTTGGCCAATAATAAAGTGATAATAATCACTGAATGTGCAATCTGAGGCCAAAGTCTGAAAATTGGAACCGCGATATTGGTTTTGAGCATGTCTGGAGCAAATATAACCACTGTTGATTTTTGTAGTCATTGCATTGGGAAACGTGTTTGACTTGGTCAATTGGGTTGACCAGGTCAAAACACCCAAACTGAAGGTGAGATATTGAACTGAGATGAACCTGCATGCATCCAAGGTAAAAACTACTCCAAGATGTATATTAAAACACAACTTAAATCATGCTAATCAGAATCATGGTGACAATAATAATAATAATCAGTAAAATATACTTGTGTCGTTGAACAATCTTTGAGTCTTCTGGAAGTTCCTTGTATATGCCATACTTACAGAGTTTAATCAATTTGCTAATGCAGGGTGAAGGTGGAAACAAGGCTAAGGTAAAAGGGAAATGACTTATAATTGACTTTAACAGTATGATTTTTCTGAATGATGACAAATACACACAACCACAGTGACATATGCATAATAGATAAACAATAAGGAATGGTGGTGTCTCACAAGTGGATTAGTTGATCTAAAAATAGTCAATTCAACTTTAACAACATGACTACAACTCACATCCAAGCTAACAATCAAGCTTCGCGAGGATATTTTCTAGGACCCTTGTATTGAGTACACAAGAAACTGTAGTGAAGAGATCCTAGGGGACACTAAGAATTAGTTGTCCCTTACTCCATTTCACATCAAAACCCGCAGGCTCCTTGAGGAATTAATCATTACATTTAAATAAGATGGCCAACAGTCTTTAGATTTAGCATTTATTTATCCACTGCTTTATTTGGGCCTTTTACAATTTCATTTCATAACCATTTTTGAATTGTGTCTAAAGACATAGTTTGCATTTATTTGAGGGCTTTACATTTCAACAAATAGAACTTATAGCACATAATGCATGTAATTATGGTAGACATATTGCTTCAAGTTTTAGTTGACACTCTTCGGCCTACTAGGGGGGAATATCCACAGTCAGGAGCAAACATCGGAGGAAACCGACCAGAGAGGTCAGGAACCAAAACCAGCAGGTTCTCCTACCCCAAAAGGATCAAGGTGTCAACAAGTTTTGTTGCACAACTCAGAGCCGAGACACAAATCAACATGGGATCCATCATGCATAGGGGTCAAAGTGGGGAAAGTGATCTTCTATCTCATAGGTCTCAATCAAGGCAAAGTCATGGGATGAGAATCAATCAAAGATGAACTGGATGGACGAGGACAAATGACACATGGAACCAACATAGCACTAAGGTTTAACATTTGTATAAAGCATGGCATAAGCAATAGTCTTTACATCAAATTCTTTAATCATTCTCAATAGAAGTTTAAGCATCAGTATACATATAATATAGGCATAGATCACGATAATCATCATAACACAACAAGTCCAAGGTGTTAGTATACATCAGAGAGCAAAATCCTACCAAAGAGCCATATACTTGATCTCACCATATACCTGTCTCTATCTGATTTGCCCATCTGTAAACTGTGTACCATATGTGCTACTCTGCTCAAATGAATTAGATCACCACTGAAGTCATCTCAAAGGACAAGGAGATCTCAGTCCTGGCAAGGAAATACTCCGTATCTGCTGCTGAACAACGGCTCTGAATGGCTCATGCTACAAAAATGATCCATGTTGTATGCCCATCAATAAGTCTGGCTTAGAGGAAAAGCGAAAATCTAAATGTTGCATCATGGTAGCCCAGCTACAATATATGTGATAACAGTTCCAATCCATTAGCACAACTTAGGTGGCAGCCAAGGTTGATTGTCACTATCAACCCAAATCTCAACCTCTCACTTTAGGCTTTGTTTTTAAATCTCAACCTCTCTCTAGATGGAAGATATTATCTCCGAGTTATTTAAATCAACTAAGCACAATGTGAGATATTAATAAAGCTCATGCACTTAGAAATATTTTAAACAGAAAAAAGATATAGCATTAACATTAAATGTCCAAGGATAGCCAATGAATGTATTTAAAATAAAACAATAGCAATAGTAAATTCAAATGGCAATTTGCTCCAATACATATACAATATAAGCAATAAGCAATGAAAAACTTATTAACAAATCCACAAGTTAGAAATGTGAATTGTTGTTTTGACTTAGTAATGAGTCCAAGGTGTACCACAAGTTCTAAAAGCAAGCCCAAAGAGTCTATGATAGACCTAGGATGACTAGCTTTTATAATGAGAGTTATGTATTCATCACCCAATTAAACCAACCATTAGGATGACAATTATAAGCAATATCTAGTTGGATTAGCAAAGTAATAAATAATCACTAATCGAGATGAATCATGTTACCTCACAAATTAGCACCCTTCTGATTAGGTCAGGAGGACTAGTGCCAAGATTGGCAACTTTTCAAGAGATGCACCCAATGTCACCACAATGCAATATCGTCTCTCTTTAAACATGCTCCTTGGGCCATGGAAGGCTTCCCAAATATGAATGGAAATAGGCCTATAAGATATACAACGAGAACAGCTCTTTACAAGACCTTCACACTGTATTAGTAGACCAGTGCCTTAATGGAGTCAACAAGATATTCAATAAAAGTTGTATGCCATTTTCCTCATCACATGGAAAATTCCTCAATATAACCTTCACCCCTCATAAAATAATAATAAAACCAAGAAAAGTGGGGTGGTGCTCAAAGTAATGATGAAAAATGCATGAAGTAATGTTTGAACATGTCTTGTTGCCACATGCCACTCTCTCATAGGGAGCACTTCCTTGGAAACTGTATCTTGGACCATGATCTTGGGTTTTGCTGCCATATAACTATTCTCACACCAAGGCCACTCCTCAAGATGCTTTTCTTATTCATTCAAAACCATGAAACATGTTATAATCTACCTCCAATTAAGGGCGTCCTCTCAGATGACCATGTCAAAAGGCACCTTGGATAGTCTCAAAGGGTGGAGAGTTTTCCTCTTCTGGGCCTTTGTCCTTTAAATACACCTTAAAACCATTAATTATTGCCTCATGAAGTGGAGCATTCCCTTCAAGATGAACCTTGACCTATTGAGAGGAATCTTGAATGTCACTTCATCAATTTATGAAGGGCATTCGTCCTCTTAAGCAATTTACTCTGTGTC
>LPNX010242320.1:70730-105789 GCA_001517045.1 Pseudotsuga menziesii | reverse complement strand
AGACTCAAGATAAATGTACCACTCCTAACTAGGATATTTCCTTGGATGAAGGACTCCTTATTCATCCCAACAATCCCTGTGTAATGGGCACTTTATGATTGCCATTAACCTGAACGTGTAACTCTTTGAAGTGATCAGAACAGATGTGATCTATAACTATCTCATGCTATCATTAAAAGTGCTGGTGCGACTATCTCAACAAATCACCCTCACTGCTGGTTCAGAATAACTACAACAGTCCCCTGGAGAAGGTCAAAAAATGGGGTATTAACCCTGGCCTCAATGCTGTCATACTTGCTAGTGATGTTCCCAAGCTTACTGTCAAAATAGATAGCAACTGCTGATTAAATGCTGTAGGTAACTTGCTAGGTGGTGCACCATGCCTCTAATATCTGCGGCTGAGAATAGGCTGGAAAATATCACCAATATCAGCACTTTCATTCACTATGTTAGTAAGTGCTTAAACAATTCCAGAATTCACCCTCTTCGAATGTATCTTTATCACTGCCAAATCAAATCTGATTTAAACATACCTCGACAGGGGCATCTTTTACTTAATGTTTAATGTCTGAAATGTTGATTTGGCAGTGATAAAGATGGGATATAAGATCAGCCCAAAAACCATTTGGAGTGAAATGTCATTCATGCTGCCTATGAAGAGGACATAACTTTTCCAACCAAAATGCCCTTGCCCATTCTAATCATAGAAGCAAAACAATCTGAAAGGACAAGTGTGCCTCCTCTGCTGGTTTGGAATCAGATCTATAAGAGAATACATCAATGTTTTTTATCATCTTACAGGTATGCAATATCAAAGTACTGAGGTACTGTATCCATGGCTACCAAGATACACATGCCCTGGTGCAACATTACTTAAAAGGAATGCATCTGAAAATCCCAAAATGGGGATACATTTTGGGTGGTAACTGGTGGCAGTGTTTGGAGAGTGAGCATCGGCCAAATGTATCATCATTTGTTATGCTATTCAACAAATCAACAGACACCTTATAACCATCAGCACAACCAATCCAGGGGTCAATACCTATGTAAATATTGTTGTAGCTATTCTGTCCAGGTTCCTCATTTTATCATCAAAGTCTAGCATCCTTCCAAGCTTGTCACCAATCAACACAAGAGCCCTTTACATCCACAGTTCCACCAGTAGGAATGCATCATGATCCAGAGGTTGGATGTATGCCCTTCTCTTATAGGGTCAAAATGCAAAGTCCATTCTACATGGTGTAGAATCTAGATTGAGTTGTCTCAGCAATACATTCTCTTTCAGTATCCACCCTAGAGATCAGAGAGTATCCTAATTTTTGTTGCCATACCCTATTGATCCAAATGCTCATAGACTTTTATGAGATCAATCTTCCATGAAATTTTGCAACAAGAGTTGTGGCCTAGCACAACATAACTTTTTCCATAACTACATCATGCCCCATTATTAACTTCACCTTCTCAACTTTGAGTTTAGCACTCTTATGTTCCTCTTTAATTCTATCTGCTCCCCCTCTTCTTTAGAGACCGTGTCTTAGTGTCTTCACAACCTTTTGGATTTTTCTCCTCAGTAAGGACTGCCCTTCAACCTGATGCAAAGTTTTAGGGTTGGTGTCTATCCTGGGTTTTATATCTAGTTCATCAATTCCCCTAACAATATCCACAACCCTCAATTCATTGATAGAATGATTATTTTTACATAGAAGAAGGTGAATATGAGAGTGTAGGTCACTTCTTATGCCATGGCTGTCCAAACCAGCCATCCTGTACCCTCTGTCACCTAGAACATAGTCCCTGACCTCATCATCATTACTGATTGCTTTACTAATTGTTCCAACCACCACATTCTTCCATATGGTTGATGAATGTTGATTTTGAGGTTGAGATGATACTATAGACGTAAGGGAAAAACACTTGTTTGCTTCCACACTGAGCTCATCTTCCACACTCAGCCCAGAGCTTCAAGGCGAGAGAGTTCTTGCCTTTTTCTCCAAACGAATATCCTTCAATCCTTCTCCTTTGACAAGCTGTTGTGCAGAGACCCTAGCTTCTCCTCCTCTTCAAGCTCCATTTTCATGTGAACCTTTCTTGGCTTGACCAACATCTACCATAAACATGCATTCATTACATGGACACTACATCTAAATTTCTAATAAGTTTATGCTATTCCCCTTTGTGATCATATCTCTCTTCTTTAGTGATTGAATCATCCTATTGTATATTATTTGCAGGAAGGAATGACATATGATTTGATTGTTGGTACAACAAAAATCATTAATGGATCAACTATGCTCGAGACATTAGTTGATAATATGCCATAAATGAGTAAGAATTGTTTCCTACCCACTTCAATTTTATGTGCATGCAAAAGCACAAATGTTAGCAACATTTAGCTTAGTTCTTCTGTGATTGGGGCTATTGACTTTATGTCATGAAGGCATCATTTTTAAATACTTTCAGAATCTGACTGCTTTTGGTGAAATGTCTCCTTCTTAGGACTTTTGCAGATCCATACTATCTCAACATTTGCATTCAGTCACGAGGATGCTTTAAGCTGGTTTTCAAGCTATCCAACATGATTTATAGAAGGTTTTGAAATTTTGTACTATGTTTGTTTCACATTGATGTATCGTGTTTAGTGCACATTTCTAGCAAAGTTTTGGTAAATGATCCCGCATAAGATGAAAAATGGTATTGTTGGACCCAAATTTGGCTCATCCATATGTATTATACACACTTTTGAGGTCTTCCTTGTCTCAAATGTATCATTCTCATTGAGGCTGTATCCAATTCCAATTTGTCTATACATTTGTGCATCAACCTTCAGCCATTCTTCCACAACATTGTTCTTCTTTCGAGTAATGAGGTAGGGCCTTGTATTTTAGGTAACGAATACAATTTTTATAAATAAATAAGAAGTGCATTGCATATTGAATTAAAATGGCCTAAAAGCAAGTATATTGAAATTTGTTAGAAAGGCAAGTGATTTGGGAAAGGCTATTAAACTTTTAGTGTGAAATATAGAAGTGCATTGCATCACAAAAGAGAGGAGAAAAAGTAGCATGAACATGCATAAATTTATTCAAAAACGAGATATATATAATGTCAAATATTTGAGTTGGTTTTCATTGTAATAGCAGCGTATACATTGGAAATTAAGCATAATGTTACAATAAAATAGGAGAAACGATGATGGATTAACTAATGGTTAACTACATTGGAAATTAAGCATAATGTTACAATCAAATAGGAGAAACAATGATGGATTAACTAATGGTTAACTACCACAAATTCCAGTTTATGTTATCTGCAGTTGCTTCAATAAACTCAATTTGTGCATCATGTCACGACCCCACCCCTCTACTCGGTGGAGAGGACGCGACCATGATGCTATCTAACCTGGGAAATGTAAATCCCATGAACATACACATGATGAAAATGCATTGAAACTAAAACATGCACAAGTGCATAAACCATCAACATACAACGGAAGCAAATTACATTTCATTCACATTCCAGCCTTCAACATGTTCATAGTAATTTATCAAGCAAATACAGTTGCAAAGATTAAACACAAGGAAATACTTATCTTGAGAAAGAGTTGTCCTACAACCAGCTACGTTGTTGCAACATTCCTCCCAACCATAGGCCAGTGTGCTCATCAATCTCTCAGCAACAATGCCATCCCTGAGCTAGACATGACTTCCACAAGGAATAAGAGAACACCAGCAGACTCACATGTAGCCAAGGATACGCAAAACTCAGCCAAGCCAACACAGTTGGGTTTATCAGTCTATAAAAGAGCTGGAAAGATTGACTGCTAAGCTAGTGAGCTCAACCAAAGAGCTATGGACACCTGCACCAGATCTAGCCTGGCTTCTAAAACATCTACACACCCAACACAAGGAAGCATTCCCTTCTCTGCTGCACAGTCCCTCATGCTATGCCTTCCCTCCTAGTGCTATCCAGGGTGTGCAAAGAAGAAAGCCAGCCCTCTAGCTCTTCCTGTGAGGTTCCTTCTTCCACTAGGTTTATCATGCTATCTCGGACCCCATTTCCACTCCAAAAACAGTTCAAATCAAAATAGCAGAGGTATACGCAACAATTGCAAGATCTGAGATTGATGAAAACGTTGTTCTACCAAAACGTAAACGATAATGGGTAAAACAACCCCCTTAGCAACAATTCGATTTCCAGAGTCGTTTATGGCCCTAACGTGGCCGAAACGAACTCAACAGCGCCCAAAATTTGTGGCTCTGTTCTCCCACTCGTTGGGCAACACTAAACAACGAAATTCCCCACCGTGGGTATGTGGTAACGACAACAAAACGCCTAGCAAAGATCCCAGCCACTAGAAGTTAACAAAAACACTTCAAAACTATGGTAAAAACACATGAAACTGCAAAAACGTGAATGGAAAATGCACCAGCAACTCCAAATACGTGAGGAAGACAACCCAATCCCTGGCATTATAAAAACGACCTCCCATCCATGGGAAAATGAAGCCAACAACCAAAAACGTGGAATGAAAACACATAGGAAAACCTCCCCAAAAACCCCAACGTGAAGGAGAATGGCGATGAAAATGGAAAACGTGGATGCATGGCAAAATGGCATATGTTTTTGGGCATTTTCCTTGCCAAGAAAGTCAATACGTTTTTCAAAAATGGGTTCCCTGCCCAATTCGAATTTTTGCCCATACTCTTCCCATTCCATGCAATAATTAACTCAACCACATTCTGGCATAAATAAATGATTGGGGAAAAAGACAAGAAAGGTAGTTGACAGTTTGATGGGTTCTCTTATGGTTTGGATTTTCCTCATTGGCCCCAAAGGTTAAATATCCCCCCCCCCTCTTATCCTTAGGAAATCATGCCCCCATCTCATTATTTGTTGCATTGACATAGCTGGTTGTGGGTTTTTAATTAATTGCATATTTACATGATGATTCAAAATTATAATGTGGCGGCTAGCACAAAATACCATCGACAACGATTTTAATTGTCGAAACATAAAACACTAAATCGATGGTGGGGATTTTGCCTTTAGCTCCACACCACGATTAATTACAATATATACATCATATACATTTTACTGCAAACGGGGTCAATACCGGGGTGTTACACATCAACTCATGATCTAGTAGTAAGGTGGAGTGCTTGTTGTGATGACTTGTGCTAGTAGACCTTGTCAAACTTGCCCGCTTGTTCTTATACAAGCATGTGTTTACAATCAAACAAGGTTGTGTGCAAGTTCTTGATGGATATTGACATCTTACAAGCTCCTCATAGGTGACAACGTCCATGTCCATCCCAATGTTAAAAACAAGGGAGTGGTCCCCATCATCAGTTGACCGAAAAAGGATTCTAAATGCAAAGAGTCTACCCTTCTATATTCTTATCCTTTTGACCTCATTTTCCATACAATCTTATCCATCACTCCATTATCGCAATATGGACCATAAATGCAGGAGTCTAATCCCCATGCAACTCTATATTCTTATCCTTTTGATCCCATTTTATGTACAATCTTATCATCATCATCCATCTTTGGCATATATTGCAAAAGAATTATGGATTGCAACTTTCAAAAGACATGCATTGCCTTATTCTCATTAATTTCTCACTCGTCCTTCCATTTCTACTAAGGGCTTATAAAAAAACTAAACATAATACAATATATTGTAATATCGTTCCGTTCCCTTTACTCCCCAATTACTATGCTAATCTTGTCATATTGTTTGTATATACAATGTCTTCACCACCCATGAATAGTGCCTAAATTTTGTAAAATTTCCAAACCTTAGGTGACTATTGTCCTTGTGTTCTTAACTAAACAAGGTTGTTATTTAATTGCACAAATTAAATTATTCACATAGCAAGAATCACACATATAGCTAGAAAATAAACAACGGGAAAAAAATCATAGATAATTTACTCTTGGCTTTTCATTAACAATTCAAAGCTTACAAAGAAGCCTCCACAATTGTTAAACTAATAGATGTACAGTACACCCAAAACGAAACAGATCTACACACTTATTGAGGAAAATATGCTTGCCAAAACATAGAAAATTGCATGTTGGTCACAAGTCGCTATATAGATATGTTCCATATGACTATATGAATCTATTTGTATAGATGTATGGAATCCTTATGATTGTTTTGACATGTCCACATGGATTTGTCTTATACGAACCTGCATGTTGTTCTCTACCTAATATTTTACTCTAGCTCCTTTTTGGCACTTTTAACTCTACTACATGGATGACATAAATCACCTCACGACAAAACTTGTGTTTGAGTGAATGAATGTGTTTTAACCCTCTACCTTGACTTGCCTTTATACTTGAGGTGAAACCCTAATCTCACAATGAGATGTACGGTTGATATTAGACTAAACCACTAATGTATAAAAATGCACTTCATTAGACTCAATAGTTAAATATAAGACTTTCACTTTATTACTAAAGTGAATTACAAAATAGGATTTGACTCATGACATTTGGCATGTTTTTTTGGCTGAAGTACAATCTTGAACACTCTTAGCGAGGAAGGAATTTTGCACCAATCCAAGTTTGTCTCTATATGATTCAAACTTCCCTTTTGCTAAAGGCTTGGTCAGTATCATCGGCCTATAGATCTGTGGGTAGATATTTGAGTTTTATTGCTCCCTTTTGAATCTTGTCTCAAATGAGGTTATATCTTATCTCAATGTGTTTAAACATGTCATGAAACATTGGTTTCTCAAAGAGTATGATACAACATTGATTATCACAATAAATTGTTGTGAGATCCAACTCCTGATCAAATAATCATGCAAACAACTTACAAAACTAGATGACTTCACAACTGACAATATTGGCTACCATATATTCTACCTCTACCGAGTTGAGTGCCATGGAAGTCTACTTCATGTTGACACAGGATGTTGTCGTTGATCTCAAGCTAAAGCATCACCCTAAGATGTTTTTCATGTCTAATGCACCACCTCACCAATTTCCTCTTGTATATTCTTGTAACATTACCTCACCATCTCTAGGATATCTCATCCCATACTCCATTGTACCCGTCAAGTATTCGAGCACATGTTTTGCTGCTACTCGACGCTCTTGCCTCAGGTCCACCATGACTTGACTCAAGGTGTTTACTACAAAACATATATCTAGCCTAGTGTTGACTAGATACATCAAGGAACCTATCAACTACCCGTACAATGGCGGATCCATAGAATATGTATTTGAAGTTTGTACCTTCTTCAAATTAGTGATCATAGGTTTGCAATCCTCTATTTGAACTCTCTTCAGGATCTTGGCAACATACTTACCCTTCCCAAAGAAAATCACCTATGGTCTTTGCCAAACCTCCAACCCCACGAAGTAATGCATCATGCCAATGTCCTTTATGTCGAACTCAGCTGCCATGTGTACCTTGCACCTTGCAATGTGATTCTTTTTACCTGTAAGAAATATGTAATCTACATACAACACCAAAATACGTAGATCAACCTCAACAAATATGAAATATATGTTGGGATCTGCTTCACTTTTGGTGAATCCCACACTCAATAGGTCTCCATTGATCTTGGAATACCATGCTCTCGATGCTTATTTAATTCCATACAAATCCTTTTTCAGCTTGCATGCATGGGATTCATTCCCACTGATCTCAAAGCCTTTAGGTTTCTCGATGTACTCTTCTTTCTCAATTTTTCCATTGAGGAAAGTTGTCTTCACATCATTTTGATGTATCGTCCATCCCATAATAGAGATTAAAGGCATCACTACTCTAGTGGAAGTGTCTGTGAGAATTGGAGCAAAATTTTCGTTGTAGTCGACTCCCTCTTTTAAGGAAAAACCTCTTGTGTAGTGATCCTTAACCTAGAAAATTGAATCACAACAAAAATATAGAACACTTCAAAAGCAACCAAAAGACATTCACCATAAGAATAACACCGAGATATAGAGAACCCGTAAGGTAGGGTAACACCATCACATACTCTTTAAGGAATGAATCACTCCTCAAGCCACTCTTGTACAATAACAATCTTCCACATTGACCAACATTGACACTC
Source organism: Pseudotsuga menziesii (assembly GCA_001517045.1). Lineage (NCBI taxonomy): Eukaryota > Viridiplantae > Streptophyta > Pinopsida > Pinales > Pinaceae > Pseudotsuga > Pseudotsuga menziesii. The sequence goes on along the minus strand of LPNX010242320.1, from coordinate 97,717 downwards.
ATATATATTTATACTTTCTCATGAGTATATTTAGGGATCTATGCCTTGTTATTATATTATTTATTCTAACTAACCCCCAATCATCAAGTGGACAGTATTCCATTATTAATGGCCACATTACATTAATTATTCCTATTTGGTACCCATTACATGTATTATTCCCATTTAGGTATCCACTACATCATGTATTCCCCTTTGATGTAACATTATCCTCCCCTAGATATATAACATTACACCCCCCTTAAAAATGTTTCGTCCTTGAAACATGAGAGGAATACATATAATAAGATTGACTAAGAAACTTAGTCGAATGATACCAAGCACGCGCATGCATCCATCCGAGTGGAATGTGAATACATGGTCTAACAGTTTCATGGCTTCCTTGATCTTGATTCATGCTCTTATGGTTCCAAGATGATGTTGTATTTCTTTGGTATCTCCTTGTATTAATTGTAGTCTTGATTTCTTCTTTGGTTTCCTCTCGGTCCATAGTAGGTTTTCTGGTGCTTCCAACTTGTCCTTGATGATTGCTACTTCTCAAAGAAGTGTGGGTGGTGATATGTCACATCCTGAACGATGGGAACCTATTTCTCTAATTTCATAACATGCGATTCTTGGGAATCATGTAGCTCCTCAAATTCTTCTTGTAAATTTTCTTAATGGGATTCTACAATATCTTCTTTTGATTCCACCACAAACTCGTCATCCGATGTGTCATCTGCTGCAATTGGTTCCCCTGCAAAGACTTCATCATGTGCCTTCTCAACCTCTTTTTGTGGTATAAGTGGCATTTTACAATGTGGTTTTCTTCTTCTTGTGCCAAAGCTTTTCTTTTCTAAATCAATATTAATTGTAGCCACAGGTTGCATCCATGGATTGTACAACATCCACACCATTCATATCTAAAGAATAAAATTCTGAATGCAACACACATTTATCAATAGTAATCTTTAAAATTTGAAAATTTTCACCATCAACCTATGTGCTTTGAATATGCTTGGTAGGAACTCACATTTTTTTGTCAAATTAACATGGATAAAATTGTGCTTGCAACTAAGGCTAATAGAAACAAGAATATTCTCCTTTTGAATACATCCATGAACTTTCAATATAGAATATAGACCCTTATGTCCCACTTGGTATTTGTTCTTAGCATGAGACCACCTATCTAAAAATACTTGTTCAAAGTCTTCATGAGAATGTGCTTCCGTCTTTCTAGAGTCAAGTGAGCACCACCATACCTTAGCAGTTTTTTATACATTCTTCAATACTAGAACCATCATTATTTCCTGTAAAATAAAAACTTCCCATTTTTTTTAAAACCCCGTAAATAGAGCTAGGTTTTCACAAAAATCATTTACTTCTCCTCCTTGTAGCTAAGGTTTTGAGACGAAGAATTCAAAATGAGCATAACTCAATCAATATTGTTCATAATATCTATTATAACCCATTTCTGGAACTGGAACAACCACTCTGCATCTACATACGCAATCAAAACAAAAATCTAGGCACCTCATCAAAATATATTTGCTCTGCAATTTTTGTGGTTATCACCGAAATTCTAAAAAATAATTGATTTTAAATCATTGATATCTCCACATTTTGAACTCCAAATGAGCTGGTTATTTTTGGAAACCGTGTATTATTGCGAGAGGAATTCAGGTCTGCAACTTGTCTCTTCTGAATCTGCACAAAAAGTTTCAAAAAATGATTTAAAAGTCGTCGCCCAATTTCGCCCTATTTTTTTTTCCAAAAAAGAAAAAAATTCCCGCTTGTGCCAAGGAAATAACTTTGATACTAGTTGTATTGATCCTTAACCAAAAAAAATTGAATCACAACAAAGATATAGAACACTTCGAAAGCAACCAAAAGACATTCACCATAAGAATAACACCAAGATATAGAGAATCCTTAAGGTAGGGTAATACCATCAAATACTCCTTAAGGAATGAATCACTCCTCAAGCCACACTTGTACAATAACAATCTTCCACCTTGACTAACACAATGATACTCATGTCTATTTATACTTTTTCATAAGTATATTTAGAAGTCTATGCCTTATTATTATATTATATCTTCTAACCAACCCCCGACCATCAAGTGGATCATATTCCATTATTAATGGCCACATTACATTTATTATTCTCATTTGGTACCCATTACATATGTTATTCCCATTTAGGTACCAATTTCATCATTTATTCCCCTTGGATACCTCCCTAGGAACCTCATGTTATCCTCCCCTAGATATATAACATCTTGCCAAAAAATTCGCTTTGTATTTCTATATGATGCCATCTTATGCATGCTTGATCTTGAGGAACCACTTGTAAGTCACTAATGATTTTCCCTCCCATCCAAGAGCAATGTCTCATGCATCATTCTTCATGATGGAGGTGTACTCCGCCATGTCATCCTTTCAAACCTATTGGTTGACTACCTCCTAAAATTGGGAGACTGGAAATCTTTGATGGCGGTCATCAATGCCATGTAGTTTGGAAACTTCTTCAAAGGTCTACTCTCCCTAAATGTACTCCTAAGAACCTCAACATGCTGAAAAGAATTCCTCAATCTCTAAACGAACCATCAGGTCTACTAATAGATTTAGTAGGAGTTGGTGGCTCTGCCTTTTCACCTGAAGGTTACCTCTCCAAACTAGAAGTAGTCATTTGTGACCCTAGCTCAACCTTCAGAGCTTCCTACTCATCCTTTGTCATTGGAATAGGCTCATGATAGTTCTTAGATGCAAAGTCTTCCTTAAATTTTACATCATTGCTTATAGTTGTGTTTCTATCCCTTGGAATAGAGATCTTGTAGGCCTTTGAAGTATTGTTGTAACCAACAAACAAACCATTCCTATTGGAGGGCTTCAACTTGGTCCTCTTCTTGATAGATATGTGGATATAAATTGTATAACCAAATATGTGGAAATGACTCACCTTTGGATTCACACCAGTGAATGCCTCTTCTGGTGCCCTGTCCCCCAAAATCCCTAGGAGGACACATGTTCCATATGTAGATCGTTGTGTTATGTGTTTTTTCCCATAAAAACATTGGCAAATCTTGGTCATGTATCATGGCATTCACAGACCCTATGATGGATGCATTATTTCGCTTTATAACCTCATTTTATTGTCTTGTACGAAACAATGAACTCCCTCTTGATACATGTATCCTTGGAAAATTCATCAAAATCATTGCGGAGTTATACTCGCCTCCATTGTCTAATTTCAAAACTTTGATCTTCTCCCCTATGATGTTCTCCACTAGAGCTTTGAACTCTTGAAACTTGCTAAAGACTTCATTCTTGGTCTTTATAAAGTAGATCCAAGTTATACAAGAGAAATCGTCAATGAAGGAAACATAGTGCATGCTTTTTGTAATTGATGGTATTGACATCGATCCACACACATCAGAATAGACTAGGTCTAGAATCCCTCTAAACATGTGCAATGCTTTCCAAGTGCACACCCTCTACATACACCCTTTTGCTCAATGTTGAACTCTCATAAAACTTGTGACTATCTTCCTTAGAATAGGCATCACATTTTGATGTAGGTACCCCATTCTCTTGTTTCATAACCAACACAAGTTATTTATGTTATGCACTATTGCTCAAATAGGCTTACCCTCTAATCTATATAAATTTCCTTCCCTAATTACAATCACTTGAGCTCCTCCTATGCTAGATTCCTTCGGTCTTATAAGGACTTGTTAATTCTTGAAATTTAGTGCAAAACCCTTACCTCCACTGAAAATAAAAGCAAAATTTTCTTGATACTTGGAACAAACAACACGTCATCAAAGTCCAAGGAGTTACCTTACTAGAGTTGGATATTTGGCATCATCACCAAGCTCAACCTAAACTTCTAAGACGTGCTCTTTTAGGCTTGAAAATAGCTCCTTCGTGGATGTTATATGCCTAGATGCTCCACTGTCCACATACCAAGTATTCTTTGAAATCGTATTGGAAGAAAGGAAAGATACTATCAAAAAATTCCTCTCGAAATTGGAAGCAAACACATTCATATGATTTTCAATGAGGATGCTACCTAATGTTGTTGCTTCCCTTTACCCTTCTTCTTCAGACATTGTGATGCATAATGGCCATGCTTATGGCATGTGAAGCACTTAATTTTACTCAAGTCATTTTTCCATGGCTATGAGGCCAACTCCTCACTCTTTATCTTACTTTGATAGGTCATTTATCTTTGCCCTTCTTTGTTTGACCAAATGGGGCACATATGTCATTGTTACCTCCTTGCTTGTTGGCCTTTGATTCCTTTTGAGTCTTATTCTAGATACAATGATACCATAGTTTTCCAATGAAAAAATATTCCCTCAAGCACAAACACCTTGGATAATTGTTTCTTGCTGAGATAGGAACCCATTCATTGTCCAGTTCACTAGTTCTTCATCTTAAACCTTATTACCAACTATTGTAAGTTGATCACAAATTTGTGTGACCTTCATCAAATAACTAGTGGCGGTGTTTGATCCAATCATCTCTACATATCTAAGTTAGTTATGCAATATCTGTGAGAATTTCGATCTATAGCAAGATCTAGGAGCCTTAGACAAACTCACAAATCGAATTTGATGCAAAACCAACGAAAAACCATTAAAAGAGAAACAATTTACACATGCAATGTGAACAGAAACAGGTTATATTTTGACTGTCTAACACAAAAACATGTTAGTAACAGGTTTATATTACATTAGAAGTGTTTCGTGAGGCTTAGGAAGCCCAATGTGACTGTATAAGTGAAATTGGCCAAATTGGCCTCAATCCCCCCTAGGTGGGCCAAACACGCTCCAAATCAGCCCAAATGGCCACGAATTGTTGTGTGGACGTGGCTGAGGTGACATGGGGCAATCACACTTTGGCATGTGTGGGTGTGGAAAAATAGGTGGCTGAGAGGCTGTAGGTGGCATTAAATGCATCAAATCAGCCCAAAATTGGACAAAATCCACCTCTAGCGTTCATAGTCAACCAAACTGTCCACATTCAATGAAAGGGAGCGCACCAGCAATGATGAGGGTGCACATGTGGATGGTTGATTGAGTTGGAGCGTTCATGTGGGTGTGAATGCACCAATTTAACTGATTATTGGTCCAACTAAGCACCCTAAGTCCAAAACCATAGTGTATTAATGCAAAATGCAATAAAATTGACTAAGGAGTTAGACTAAGGTACTAAGGGGTTGGATTATTGTTCTAACACCCTCCCTTAACAAAAAAATTAGTACAACTTATAAAATGAAGGAGGCCTTGGCAACAAAGGATCAAGTCACCTCAATTACATAAATCATAAATTTTATTTGTCCGAAGGAAAACCACATGGGACAAAACCTTCCCTCAAGAATGTACATGGGGCTGAAACCTGCAACAAATAGCAGCAATCACCATCTATCACTCACCCCAAGCAAAGATCTTAGGTAAGTGAAGGTCTTCTTGTTAGACACAATGGCTCACCGAGAGGGGGGGTGGTGAATCGGTGAGCTTGGACTCACTTCAATTTTAACTTATTCAAACTCTAAAAACCTAAGTCATCATTTCACATTCAATTCAATATCATATTCATCAATAACCTATATCATCAATCATTCATCAAGTTAAACACATAATCATCAACGCATTGCACAAGAGAGACAAAATATAATATTTGTAATCTTTTTGTATTTCAAATGACTGCGACTGTGAGATAATTCAACACCTATTGAAACAAATATTAGCAACTCTTTATCTAGGACCCTTCCTAGTTTTTCTTAGATCCTACTAAGAAAACATGTACAAGACCTAGCTTGTAGTTAATACACACATTTGTCACATTACATCACATACACCATCATGACATCAATCACATAATCACAGTTCTGTCCACAATTCAACTTATCTTGTCATCAACTCAATTTGCTTGAAGTCATAATCATCAGTTGGTCATGTCTTTACTTGCCTACTTATGTCAAAATGTTGTTCATGCATGACACAATCATCTTGTCCACTGCAATCAATGTCACTTGTCATGTCATCATTTAGCTATCTCTATCCTCATTATCAGCCATTCATCAATCAACTATCGTTGCTCCCATATGTCATCAATTCTATGTTGTCACTGTCATCTCAGTCATCTCAACTCATAAACTTTGTTCAATACTGCTCATCAACATTTGCTTATTCCCACTATCCATTATCACTTCTTATCAATACCAACCCATTTAGGTCAACAACTGCTCCACCAACATGTTCATACTTGTCATGTCAAGACTTCCAAGACTTAAAGGTTCTGCTTATGTTACATCAACACGATTCTGCACATGGATCCCTTGTATCACAACCAATAAGGAATATCCACATCTACTTTAGGCACAGTCAAGATTCTGCAATAGTCTTCGCCACATTTCCACAATAAAAACAGTCTTCAAGAAGCTCTCCGAGATAAAGACTATGTAATAATTACTTCAAAAGATAGCTGTCAATTTGATGCCAATTTTATAAGTTCAGACCTAAAGACTGTAAAACTTCAGATTTTCTCAAGAACGTGAGATAAAAACAGTCTGCTTTACTGTACCCAAAATCAGAGAGGAATGTAGACTTCAAACTTCAACTTTCTGTTGCTGTTGGTTCAAATTTGGATGCCCTTGACTGTGGCTGTCAAAAAAAATCATCAAACTATTGCCACTGTAAAATTCGGATGCCTGTCAAAATGTCAGACTGCTGCCATCCAAAATTTCCTCAGTAAAGTTTGATGGCTCAGAGCTCTCACAATTTTAAAATGAAATGTCACTGGGTATATATGTTGGTTTTCTATTATAATTCTTAGCCGACCTGTCATATGTATTTATTTTTATTTTTTATTTTTAAAACAGAATCTCAACCGACTTTTTGTATTTTGTTGGGTTAACTTTGTACACCATTTCAACCTTCTTTTATTTAAACTAAGTTGACTTCTAACAGACCTTGTGTGAGAGCTTATCAAAGGTTTCAAGTATATTTTTCTTCTCATTCACAAGAGTATCAAAGTCCCAGAAGGAAGGGTAGTTACACCACATGCCTCCACAATTTTGTGGATTATCAACCATGCATAAAAGGTACCACAACCAAAAAAAATTGTTGATAAGGGCCGCCACGTCCATTATGTTTAATTACTTCATCATCAAGCAAGAGGAGTTTTAGGACTTAATCATAGCATGAATTGCAATAGTGTCGAAGGGATTCTTCGAGTTCAACGTTCTTCATGGGAAATCAAACCACCATCTTGTTGTCATTAAGTGGGAGCATGGGATATCAAACCATCTGAGGGTTCTAAGACCCCATCAAGCCACAAATGACCACAGAATGGGTCATTTCTCCTGCTTGCCATGTCATCGACACTCGTCACTGCTTCATACTCCATATCATCCACTTAAAATTTTCCTTTGTCATTAAAGGTTGGTCATCAATGACAACCTATGCTCAACAAACTCCCCCTTTGTCATTGATGGTAACATTTTTTCAAATACTCTCCCCCTTTGACATTAATGACAAAGGGTTAGAAATGTCTCCTCTTTAATTTGCTTCTTCTTCTTATACAAGATAAACTGTCCTCATGTAATTTTGAGTTTTCTTCATGCAAGTGCCAAGAAGATCTTCACAAAAGGGACTTAGGCAGTACTCTCATAGTTAACTAGTTTCTCTTCAAAAAGATGTAGCACAGTCCTTTATCTTCCTCTCCACGAGCTTCATTTATCATTACATGCAATTTCAGAGAGAGCCCATTCATACTTCAACCTTTTCTATGCTCAATCAATTTCACATTCCAGTAAATGAATGTCTAGCACATGAATATATGAATGAGATTTTAGATTACAAAGGTCCTTGATGTCTATATTTCACCATGTCAAGCTATGTGTAATTGCAATTGGGTGCTAGAGATCTGCTATAGAGGATTTAGTACTTGCAGTTGTGCTAAATGTAGCTTGAAACTAGAGATCTTCTCTTGAAAAGAGTTAGATCAAAGTTTGAACTGAGCTATTCCTTAAGGTCTAAAACTTTGGATCCTTCCACAAGGATCAATGCTTGAATGATCCCCAAAATTACCTTATACCTTCGGATCAGCCTATTTGTGCTTTACCATTTTGACGCAAAACAAAATTTAACCAAACAAAGATTACAAGATATCTCGAGAGATGTGCTTAAAAAAGAGTGTCTTCTCTTTACACAACACCTGATCCTTCGTTGTCTCAGTCCATCACCTGCGAATCTTCTATTCTTCATACATAATGCTTTGTATCCCTTTAATTGTCTTGAACCGAGATTACAACTGAAGAGTTTTCTCCCCCTTTCATGTAGATTTTTTTTAGCTTATCTCCCCCTTTGGCTGAGCTAGTACTGTTTGATTAAGGTCTTCCATCCTCTCTTGGTTTTCATAAACGTATTATTGTAGACGTTTGAAATGTGACTCTGTCATTGTAGAATTACATCAGTCCAAGCCTTCATAGCAAATATTATCTCAGACCTTTACCACATACAACCCTAAACCTCATCCATCCATGGCAACTGTCAACACTTTTAGACTGACTACATCAATCTTCAGTTTTGTAGTTACAAATGCAACCCCAGTTTTCTTCAACACTAAGGATAGTTTGCAATGTTGTGGGCATCATACTGTGGGCATTCTCTACAGAATGGCAAGCATTTTTACAGGTTGAAAGCACCCAGCGTGCATATTGGAATCCTGCTGATAAATTTACTATTCCAGCAGGCATTATTCTTCAGAGTGTGGATGCTTTGCAGGCATTTACTTTTCACAAATGTGAACATTTTCTCTGCAGATCTATACTTCTATGTGTTGTATGCATCCTGTGACCATTTCTTCTGTACTTGGTGGCATTCTTTATATCTGCTGCAAATGTTTTGAATGCCTCTTCTTTTTCTTTCAAAACTTTGCATGCATTTCAAACCCATCACTTAGCTTACAAGGTGAGCATGTTTCATTATTGAAGACTTGCTTGCATTTGAACTTCTTAAAGGACTTTCAAGTCTCTATTTGACAGAGATCATTTATTCCTTCTTTATTTCCTCTCTTGAGTTCAAACTTCAGATGACTTGCAGCTTTAGGAGGCTTAAAGGTTGTCTTCTAATTCACACAAATTTTTGATGATCTTGTGCTACATATACTTTGTCAATCCTGTAAAATATCTTTCTTCATAAGACTTTTGCAATGCATTGGATGCTCCCCTTATCAATGATGCTGCTAATGATAAAAATCTCAATCTTGCTCCCCCTAGCACCATGCCAGTTGTGACCACGATCCTTGGACCTGTTACTAAGCTTAGAGTAACCATCTTTTGCTCTTGAGTCCATCCTCCAAACACCATGGAATCAAGGTGCATTAAGGTATTTGACATACCTCAAGTTTGGCTTGCCATATGGCAACCATTTTCATTTTTTGTGCATTGATCTTCAACTTCATTTAGATCCAGCAAAATATTTTTTCTTACCCATACCTTAGAGTGTCCTTGGCTCAGATTGTTTGTCTTCTGATCTTCAATTTTTCCTTCATTATACTTGTTCCATGATTCATTAGTTCTCCTTGCCTATGTATATGATGGAATCCTCCTAGGTTGACTCCTTTGACTTGAGCATTCTTGAGCCTTGTGACCAAAACCACTACATGAGTAGCACCTCATTGTATGACAATTAGTAGCAATATGGCCAAGATGATTACATGTCCAACACCTAACTTTGTCATTAGGGATTCCAGCACTTCTTCTTTCATAGGATTTACATAGGATTTACATTCCACAGCCTTATGACCAAAATTAGAGCAAGAAAAACAATAGCCATTAAATCTATTTTCATACCTTGATGTTTGGCTCCATCTTGGAGTTGTCCTTCTTCTTTCAAGTGAATGGCTTTGATGAGTGGGAGTAGCTTCGTGAGGTACTTTTGAATTTTCAACTTGTTTGTTGGCATGTGCATGTGCATGAACAACCTTGCTGGATCCAGCTTCATGAGTTCTAGGGGACCACAAGACTTCTTTCAATTTGTCTTCTTCCTTCTTGAACCCAAGGCCAAACTTGTCAAAGGAAAGCCTTTGACACTTTAGAATTTCATCCAGGATGACTAAACTTTCATTGAACTCCACATGATCTTTTGACTTCTCAATTTTCTTTCTAAGACAAACAATTTCCATTTCAAGTCTCTAATTTTCTTTTTATTTTTTCTTCGGTTGAAGCTTCATAACATACTCTATTCTTTTAGCTTCCTCCAACTAGATCTTTAGATCAGTATTAGCCCATCTCGCTTCTTCAAGTTCTTTAGGGTCTACACCAATCTATTCCTGCTCTTTTGCTAATCCAATCTTCAATTCCTTGATTTCATCATTTTGATCTTGCAGCTTATCTTGCAAGTCTTTGTTCTTGAGTTTTAACTTCATTAGCAAAGCTTTTGTCTCCTCTTTGTATTTTTCAAATTACCTCAAAATTTTATTCTTGAGTCTTGGATTGAATCTAAGATCAATATCTAACAAAGTGCTTGTAAATGCATTATTTGCTTTCAACAAAACTTCTTCATCTTCTGTAAGAATAACTTCATCATCATTAAATTCAGAATTATCATCCATTGAAGAGTACTTACCTTCACTTGTACATGCTTTTCTTCTTGCTTTTCATCATTGGCTTCTTCTTCCTTTTCTTTGTCTTGATTTTTCTTTTGGCATTCTTCTTCCAGCTTGAACTAGAGATCCTTGGCAGAGGTGTAATCTTTTACACTTTCTTGAATAGAGATCGATTGTCCATCCATAAAAAATTTCAAGGAAATCTTGTTGTATTTCTCAACAGTTGTCTTTGTCTTCTTGTTTGGCTGGACAGGTGGATTCACCACAATTTTCCAAACACCAATTTTTTTCAAAGTAGTCTTTCATTTTATTTCTCCGACCAAAGTATTTGACTTCTCCAAAATTGGAACTTCATATTCAATTAGTTTTTCTGATCCTTCCATGATTGTGTCCCCAAATCCCTTCAAGCTTGTTATTCTTATGTTGAAGACCCACTCTGATACCAATTGTTAGACACAATGGCTCACAGAGAGGGGGGGTGAATCGGTGAGCTTGGACTCATTTCAATTTTAACTTCTTCAAACTTTAAAAACCTAAGTCATCATTTCACATTCAATTCAATATCATATTCATCAATAACCTATATCATCAATCATTCATCAAGTTAAACACATAATCATCAACACATTTTACAAAAGACACACAATATAATATTTGTAATATTTTTGTATTTCAAACGGCTGCGACTGTGAGGCAATTCAACACCTACTGAAATAAAGTGCACCAACTCCTTATCTAGGACCCTGTCTAGTTTTTCTTAGATCTTACTAACAAAACATGTACAAGACCTAGCTTGTAGTTAAAACACACATTTGTCACATTACATGACATACACCATCATGACATCAATCACATAATCATAGCTCTATCCACAATTCAACTTGTCTTGTCATTAACTCAATCTGCTTGAAGTCATAATCATTAGTTGGTCATGTCTTTACTTGTCTGCTTATGTCAAAAGATTGTTCATGCCTGACACAATAATCTTGTCCACTGCAATCAATGTCACTTGTCATGTCATGATTTAGCTGTCTTTGTCATCATTATTATCCATTGATCAGTCAACTATTATTGCTCCCATATGTCATCAATTCTATGTTTTCACTGTCATCTCTGCTCATAAACTTTGTTCAATATGGCTTATCAACATTTGCTTATTCCCACTGTACATTACACTTCTTATCAATACCAACCAACCCATTTAGGTCAACAACTTCTCCACCAACATGTTCATACTTGTCATGTCAAGACTTCCAAGACTTAGAGGTTCTGCTTATGTTACATCAACATGATTCTGCACATTCATTCCTTGTATCACGACCAATAAGGAATATTCACATCTGCTTTAGGCACAACCAAGATTCTGCAATAGTCTTCACCACATGTCCAAAATAAAAACAGTCTTCAAGAAGCTCTCCGAGATAAAGACTATGTAATAATTACTTCAAGAGATAGCTGTCAATTTGATGCCAATCTTATAAATTCAGACCTAAAGACTGTAAAACTTCAAATTTGCTCAAGAACCTGAGATAAAAACAGTCTGCTTTACTGTATCCGAAATCAAAGAGAAATGTAGACTTCAAACTTCAACTTTCTGTTGTTGCTGATTCAAATTTGGATGCCCTTGACTGTGGTTGTCAAAAAAATTGATCAGACTGCTGCCACTGTAAAATTCAGATGCTTGTCAAAATATCAGTCTGCTGCCATCCGAAATTTCCTCAATAAAGTTCGTTGGCACAGGGCTCTCACAATTTTAAAATGAAATGTCACTGGGTATATATACTGGTTTTCTATTATAATTCTAAGTTGACCTATCATATGTATTTATTTTTAATTTTTATTTTTAAAACAAAATCTAAGCCGACTTTTTGTATTTTGTTGGGTTAACTTTGTACACCATTTCAACCTTCTTTTATTTAAACTAAGTTGACTTCTAACAAACCTTGTGTGAGGGCTTATCCAAAGGCTTCAAGTATGTTTTTCTTCTCATTCACGAGAGTAGCAAAGTCCCAGAAGGAAGGGTAGTTACACCACATGCCTCCACAATTTTGTTGATTATCAACCATGCATAAAAGGTACCACAACCAAAAACCTTTGTTGATAAGGGCTTCTACGTCCATGATGTTTAATTACTTCATCATCAAGCAAGAGGAGTTTTAGGACTTAATCATAGCATGAATTTCAATAGCGTCTAAGGGATTCTTCAAGTTCAACGTTCTTCAAGGGCATTCAATCCACCATCTTGTTGTCATTAAGTGGGAGCATGGGCCATCAAACCATCTGAGGGTTCTAAAACCCCATTAAGCCACAAATGACCACAGAATGGGTCATTTTTCCTGCTTGCCATGTCATCGACACTTGTCACTGCTTCATACTCCATATCATCGACTTAAATTATTCCTTTGTCATTAATGGTTGGTCATCAATGACAACCTATGCTCAACACTTCTCTGTGAAAGTCTTTGTGAATATGTCGGCAGTTTGCTAGGTGGATGGGCAATACTGCAGTGAAATCACCCTGCCATGCACTAAGCCCTGGATGTAGTGCATATGGATCTCAATATGCTTTTTCCTCTGCCTCTGAACTGGATCAGTAGATATTTTGATGGCACTTTGATTGTCCACCCAAATGTTGGTAGGAGAATCAATTGTGACACCAAAACCTCGAAGGATACCCTGCAACCAAACACACTATGTAGCTGTATTGACTGATGCCATGTACTCGGCCTCTGCCGATGAAAGTGAAATGGTGTGTTGTTTCTTACTAGACCAGAAAATGGGACATTCAGCAAGCATAAAGACAAAACCTGAAGTTGATTTTCTGTCAATGGATCTCCATCCCAATTCAAATCAGAAAATCCAACTAGTTGAAGTGAAGCACTAGCTGAATAATGCGCTTTGAAATCCTTTGTACCCTGGACATACTGAAGAATTCTTTTGGATGCCTTCCAATGGAGCTCATGTGGCTGGTGCATATGTCTTGCTACAACACTTACAGCATAAGATAAATCTGGTCTTGTATGTGTAAGATAGAGCAAGCTGCCAACTAGTTGCATGTAGAGTGTAAAATCTACCAATGGAGAATTGCCAAATACACACAATTTGATGCTAGAAAGAAAGGGAGACTTGGATTCCTTACACTCGGCCACGTTAAACTTACTTAGCAGGTCTAAAGCATACTTTGGTTGACTCATCATGACACCCTTTTCAGTTTTCTCAATTTCCAAACCCAAAATTGCCTTAGCAATCCTAGATCAGTCATGGAAAATTCATTATGTAAAGATGACTTAATTGAACCAATTGAAGTGGTGCAGCTCCCTGTAATTAGAAAGTCATCAACATAGAGAACAATAACCTGCAAAATACCATCATGTTGTTGCAAATATACATTAGGATCTTATTTGCATCTAGTGAAACCAATAGAGAGCAAAAAAGCATCCATTTTAGCATACCAAGGCCTGGGGGCTTGCTTGAGTCCATAGAGAGATTTATTCAACCTACAAACAAGTGAAGGGTCCTCTTAGAAACCTTCAGGTTTCTTCATGTAGATATCTTCCTGTAGCTCACCATGTAAGAATGTATTCTTGACATCCATATGGTGCACCTGCCAACCCTTACTAGCTGCAATAGCTAGAACTAGTCTTATGGAGTCCATCTTTGCAATCAGTGCAAAGGTCTCGGTATAATCCACACCATGGACTTGAGAGTAGCCCTTAGCAACTAATCTAGCTTTGTATTTCACATCTGAACCATTTCCAGCAAGTTTGGTTCAAAAGATCCTCTTGGGAGGAAGGGGAACCAATTCTCATGTTTTATTCTATTGGAGAGAATGTAATTCTTCTTCCATTGCTATTTTCCATCTTGGGTCATGACAAGTTTGCTGATATGACTATGGATCAGATCCAATCAACATATAGCATTGCTTAGCAAGAGCACTTTCACTTGTAAATGAAGCATTACTAGATTGAGATCTAGTCTTCCTAGGCTCTTGGGGATCGCCAGCCAATTCCCCTGTAGCTTGTATGATTTTTTCATCCCACTTGGGCCTTGATGGTGACTCATCTACAACAATGTCATCTACAACCATATCATCTTCAGGAATATCAGAAAAAATAGAGCATGAATCATCACTTACATCATCAAATTGTTGAGGAGAAGAGCATTCCCCCGGTGCAAGCTCAAAATATGGTATTGGTTCCTCTTCGAATTGCACACTTCTCTCAATGAATATCTTGAGTGTGGAAGTGTCAAAGAGTTTGTAACCTTTTCTATCATCACCATATCCAGCCATGATGCATTCCTTTCTTTGTGGTTGCAAGGCCTTCCTCTTTTCAAAAGGGTTTCGAGCCCATGCTCTAGATCTAAAAATCCTGAAATTTGAGACATTTGGTTTATAACCAAACTATGGCTCATAGAGAGTCTTTCCTTTGATTGATTTGTGGAAGGATCTGTTCTGTATATGTAATGCACAATTAATGACCTCATCCCATATCTTGGAACTTAGATCCCTTGCTTCAATCATGCAAGTGGCCATCTCCATGACAGATCTATTTTTCCTCTATGCAACACCATTTTGTTGAAGTGTGTAGGGAGTTGAATGTTGCATTTGGATGCCACATTCCTCACAAAGGTGCTACATGTTTTTGTTGACATACTCCTTCCCATTATCAATCCTAAGGATCTTAATCTTATGCCCACTCTGATTTTCTACCAATGCCTTCCAAATCTTCAATTGCTCAAAAACTTCAGATTTTAATTTGAGGAAGTACACCCAACAAAATCTCGAGTAATCATCAATAAATGTAAGTACATACTTTGATCCACCATATGATGGAGTGGGCAGAGGACCAATCAGATCTGAATGTACCAACCCAAGTGGTTGTGTGGCTCTCCTTACCATCCCCTTCTCATAGCTTCGTTGTGGATGCTCATTAGAGGAAATTTGAAGTCTAAAATGGACCTCCTAAGGAAAATGATAAAATAATAGTTAAAATAATAAAATAATAGTTATTAATTTTGGAGGAAGAATGAAAAAAACTACTTTTTTTGTTTGTATTTTTGACATATCTCCCTGTGTTTTTACTCAAATTCTGAGCAGGAGAGCTCATTGGATGCAGAATTCAATTCCACATCCAACGAGTACCCACAGTGCATACTTTTGAAGGACCTCACTACCCCAAAAATAAGAAATACCTAAAAAAATGTGATGATGACATCATCGTCACGTTTTTTCAGGTATTTCTTATTTTTGGGGTAGTGAGGTCCTTCAAAAGTATGCAGTGTGGGTACTCGTTGGATGCGGAATTAAATACTGCATCCAACGAGCTCTCCCGCTTGAAATTTGAGTAAAAACATAGAAAGATATGTCGAAAATACGAACCAAAAAAATAGTTTTATTTTATGACAAATATGTCAATTCAACCATTATGGTTGACTCATTTTATTGAAATTCTATTGGTTCTTGAATTCCAACTCACAAAATTTATTGTTTGCACGTTTTCATATAAGGCCCATTTTAGACCCCAAATTTCCTCTAATGTCCCAACTACACACCCAATGCAAGCTCCATTTGATGATTTGATTTGTGGAAGTCCTTCCACCATCTCATCTCTGTGTAGTGCTTGGAGCTATTTGTTGTTCATGTGACCAAACCTCTCATGCCATAGCTTGGAAGTCTCATTGGCATGTGACAGAAGAGCTTAGTCATTGGAAGTAGGGAAGAAATTTGAAAACTTGTAAATCCTCTCATGGTGGTCTGCATACCCAACTGCAACAACTTGGTTTGATTCAATTTCTGCAATCTCTACCTAGTTTGGAGTGAAGGTCACTCTCTTTGCTTCTCATGTATGGTTCATTTGATAGACTGACAACAAATTCGCTGCAAGGTCTAGTACATACAACAAATCACTAAAGTAACCATGCTCTAAATCAATCCTACCAATTCCCTTGGTCTGTATTTCATAATCATCCCCCATTCAAACTGTTGGGCCAGCATTCAAATGCATGGAGGAGAAGAGCTCTCTTGTGGCTACCATGTTTCTAGAAGCCCCTGAATCAATGATGAAAGGTGAGGAATTATAGGTACCTTCTACCAAAGCATGACATTTCTCCTTGTTGCCTAAACTGGAGGTGCCATCTTTCTTCCTTGCACTATCTGGGACAGGGATGTTGTTCTTCTCCAGCAGCTGCACCATCTGGTCCATGGTTTTCTTCATGCATGAGCTTTTTGGATTCCATCCCTTGTGGCAATAGGTGCATTTGGTCTTCTCTTTTCCTTTCATGTCCTTCTCCTTGGGAGGATTCGAACCGCCATCGCTAGATTTGGGTTTTTCTGGTTTCCTCTTCTCTGGAAGCTTCGAACTCTTTCCCTTGGACTTTCCCTTGGAGGCATTTGAAACTCCCATGGCCAAGGATTGATCCTTAGCCTTGATGGTGCCCATTTGTACTAGCTTGTCTTGTTTTTGGGTGAAGAACTCCATGAAGCTAGCTAGACTTGGCATTTTCCAGTTTCGAAGTGTTAACTTGCTAGAATGGAATGTGCTGACAAGACTGAGAATTTTGGCCCCAACTTCGAAAGGATGGACATAATCCACTGGTCCTCCTTCTTCTCAATCCCACATTGCTTTAGTTGTAACACAAGTGACTTAAACTTGGTGAAGAAGTCCTAGATAGTGTCAAAGTGCGATGGTCTCAAGCTGATGAGCTCGTTCTCAAGCTGGTGTCCTCGTAGTTCATCAGTTTTCCCAAAGAGTGTCTCTAGTTTTATCCAGACTTCATTGGGGGTTGTTAAACTGTCTATGTGGAACAAAAGCTCTCTTGAGATACTCAGGCATAACAATCTATATGCTTCATCCATTATGTTGAAGTACTTGGCTTTCTCTACAACAGAATTTGGCTCCACCTCTGTGTCCATGGTAACTCTATAAAGACCCTTGGATCTCAATTGAATAACCATCTTTTCCTTCCAATCGAATATGTTGAAAGGTGTTAGCAAGATGTGGGTAGCTTCCATTTCTGCCTACGCTAATGGTTATGAAATTGTCGAATGTCCTACAAAAACCACTCAATTCTATCTGGAATTTCTCTAAAAATGCAGCTCAAAATGCTCTGTATTGATCTGCAACTCACTAAACTCCACTCAGCTCTGATACCATGTGATAATTTTGATCTACAGCAAGATATAGCAGCCTTAGAGAATATCACAAATTGAATTTGATGCAAAACCAACAAAAAACCATTAAAAGAGAAGCAATTTACACATGCAATGTGAATAGAAACATGTTATATTTTGACTGTCTAACATAAAAACATGTTAGTAACAGGTTTATATTACATCAGAAGTGTTTCATGAGGCTTAGGAATCCCAATGTGACTGTACAAGTGAAATTGTCCAAATTGGCCTCAATCCCCCCTAGGTAGGCTAAACATGCTCCGAATCAATCCAAATGGCCACAAATTGTTGTGTGGAAATGGCTGAGGTGACATGGGGAAATCATGACACTGTGGCATGCGTAGGTGTGGAAAAATAGGTGGGTGAGAGGCTCTAGGTGGCATTAAATGCACCAAATCAGCCCAAAATTAGACAAAATCCACCTCTAGCGCTCCTAGTCAACCAAACTGTCCACATTCAATGAATGGGAGAACACCAACAATGATGAAGGCGCACATGTGGATGGTTGACTGAGCTAGAGCGCTCATGTGGGTGTGAATGCACCAATTTAACTAGTTATTGGTCCAATTAAGCACCCTAAGTCCAAAACCACAGTGTAATAATGCAAAATGCAATAAAATTGACTAAGGAGTTAGACTAAGGTACTAAGGGGTTGGATTACTATTCTAACAATATCATTATGTCGATAGGAGTTTAGATATTATCTGATATTTTGGATTTCCTTGAGCAAATCAACAAGATTAACTCGAGTGTAACAAGTGTACAACCAAGATTCATTTCATGGGCATCGTATTTTATTATGCTTGAATGCATCTTGATTAAGATTTAAATAAGCTTCAGTTAACCGGTGGTTAAAGAAAAGGGTAACAATTTGTTATTTGTTGTTTTCATATCATTTTTTGTTTTTGTTTATTAAATAGTATTTGTTTATATTTATTAGTTTATTGTTTTATGTTATACCATAAATGTATAAAGAATAAACTAATCATTAGAGGAAATTTCAACTCAAAATGGGCCTTTTAACCATAATTCAAATTCCATGTCATCATGTGTTAGCCAATTAAATTGTTTTAAATTTGATTACCGTATAGGTCTTAAACAATTTTTTAATATAAATTTGGGGATAGGTATCATAAAAAAAAACCTATTTTTTTTATTCGTATTTTCGACATATCTCCTTATGTTTTTACTCAAATTTCGATCGGGAGAGCTCCTTGGATGCGAAATTAAATTCCGCATCCAACGAGTACCCACTTGGCATTTTTTTACAGATCCCACTACCCCAAAAACAAGAAATACCTGAAAAACGTGATGATAACATCATCACATTTTTAGTCTTTGTTTAACAACTGCACCTATTGGCGTTCACCGGCCACTTTACTTGTGGTTGTGCTAGTCTACCTATTTATGTACTCCTTTTTGTAAAGGCCAACTAGGGCATTGAACATCTCCTTTGACATCCTCTCAGATATATGAGGGATAAAATGATCCTTAACAACATCCACGATCATCCACTTGGATTTCACATATTTCATGTTGTGAACTTCCAGCGCAGTTACTACATCCTTAACAATATCCTAAATATCATCATCTTCTAATAGAAGAGTTATCCTAACTTTCCTTGATTCATAAATTCGAGGCACCTTTAATCTATCCTCGAACCTAAGACTAGCTAATACCATCTCTGATTTACACACAAAATCCGAAAACACCTTTGAAACCCTCTAATTGTTGGTCCTAATTCCTTGTAGTCGCTTTGGGTAGTTGATTTACCATCATAAACTCCTCATATCCTCTCATTCAAAGCAGTTTGATACCATGTTAAATTTCCAAACCCTAGGTGAGTATTGTCCTTATGTTTTTAACTAAACAAGGTTGTTATTTAACTACAGAAATTAAATTCTTCATAGCAATAATCACATATAGCTAGAAAATAAAATAGTGGAAGAAAAAACACAATACACAAATATTTTACTCCTTCAAATTAGTTTTTCATTAATAATCCAAAGATTACAAGGAAACCTCCATAATTGTCAAACTAACAGTTGTATGGTACACCCATAACGAAATAGATATGCACATTCATTGAGGAAAATGTATGTCACATAACCAATAAAAGTACTTGCTAGTCATTTTCCTTTTTATGACATGTCCATACGACTATCTGGATTTGTATGGGTGATTGTACGAACACGTTCATATGGATTCATATGATTGTTTGGACTTGTTTGTTGTTTTCTACTTGCTTGCTAACTCTAACTTTTCTCTACAAATGAAATAAATCATCTTAACCCTCTACACTCTTTCCTTTATACTTGAATTGAAACCCTAATTTATCAAAATCCTCTTCTCACAATGAAATATACAATTGAAATTAGTTTAAATCATTAATATATAAAAATGCATTTCATCAACAATTAAATATAAAACTCACTTTATTACTAAAATAAATTCAATTCAGACACTTTAGCCACAATCTTCAATAAATTTCACCTAATTATCCCTACCTCATACTTATGAGGCCTAAAAACTAAAAGACAATTAAAATCAATATTATTCCTTTTTTGTTACCATTGTTTTCTTGTCTAGACAACTTTAAAATAAATATGATTCATCTTTTCTAGCCATGTTTTATTTTGATGTATCTTGAGGTTCAATGTCACCATTATTGGAGGAAGGGACTAATCGCGACCTAGATTTGGGTTATATTAGTCGACAAATAATGTGTTGATGTGATTTTAATTTTAATTTATGGTAACCATCTAAAGTGAGAGTTCTATAAGATTACATATTTACAAATAGTTACAAGAGAACATTAAAGTGGAAAATGCAAAGGTTTTTACATATTTCATTTGATGATGGAAAATGAATAATTTTAGAAATTTTATTTAAAGTTGGTGAAGCGTAGGGATAAAATGCACACAACATGCATGTACATTTTAGTATAGTTTAGTTAATAGAATTTCAAATTCTCTTTAAAAAAAAAATTTAAATCACAAATCACAATTTTGTAATACTTGTAATTAAAATTCTTCTTTTAAAATCACAATTTTGTAAGATTTATAATATTTTTATTTTAAGTATTATATAAAAAAGGTTATAATAGATGTCGAAAGTTATAAAGATTTTGATTTGTATAAATAAACTGTTTTATATATTAAATATTATTATTATAATAGTTATTTTTAAATAGTATATAATTAATATAGATTTAATATAAATTTGTTTTTTTATATTAAAAGAAACTAAAATAATGGATTTATGTTTGATTATATTTTAATTTTTTTTATGTTTAAAATTTTGATTTTTTTTCTATTTAATTTATTAGTGAATTACATTATATTATACATCCCATTCATATTGAATTGTGTCTTCTTTTAATGTAATTATTACATATTTCTCTTGCAATCTTGTATGTAGAAATAGAGCATTACAAATCAATGGTTAAGTATTGTTTTCCTTTTTTATGTTATAGGTCTCCATTTTGATTTCATCTTAATCTATTAATGTTACATTACACATCTAGTCCATATTGGGTTGTGTAATGCACTTTGCTTCTCTTGGTGTGGTTATTAAATATTCTAATTGAATAGTTATATGTTGATCGCAATCTTGTGTGTGTAGAAAAAGCATTACAAATCAATGGTACACGGTTAGAAATGTATTTTTGCAAAATTTGTGAAGGCGACAATTAATTTGCATTGTTTAAATTTCTGAAAACATATGTATAATCCCATAAAAATTGAGTATATTTTTGTGGAATTTGTGTGAGTGACACTTACCTTGTGGCATGTTTAAATTTTCAAAAACACATGTGCCTTGATTTTGTAAGTGGTGGTTAGCTAATTATTATATGGTTATAGCCTAATGCTCAAGATAGGATGTAGTATATTATAAATTTCTGAAAACTCATATATGTGCCTTTGAGTGACACTTATAGATTACCGAATTCTTTCTATAAGTTAGGTTAATTTAATATTAACTTACATTTAAATGCTAAATGTAAATTAATATTAAAAATTAATTATTGGAACTAAAAACTAGGCACTACTAAGTTTTCATTAATGTTTTGAACGTAATGGTTTTTATATAAATAAATTACCTATAATTTTTTTTGTTTGAATTAAAATTTTCACTACTAACTTCCTATTTAATGTTTTAGAAGTGATGTTCTTCGATATAACACCTATCAAAGTGTTAGTTGGAACTAAAAATCAAGGATTCATTACTAATTATTTGTTAATGTTTTAGAAGTGATAGCCTTTGACATAAATGCTTATCAAAATGATTACTACCAAACTTAGCTCAAATTTTATAAGATGATGGAAGATAACTAAAAATATATATATTAGAATATGATATTACTACAAGATTTTGGCTCCTATGAATTTAACTTATGTCTTAGCAGTGTTTTTATTCGCTTTAATGTTTAGATATAGAAACTAATTAGAAGTTGAGCATATTTGTGTATTTAAATGTGTTGAATCATCATGGATGTTCATTCTGCATCCATTTTTTGTAACTAGGGGAATCAACAATTGGGGTTAAGCTTGTACTCGTGTGGCACATGGTCGATTCATGTTCATTACCACAATACCCTTAAGCATAGAAACACTGCCCCATGCACAACACGCAAGTCTAATCAATGTTTGAGCTCGCGATGTCACAAGGAGAACCTTAACAATGCACCTTACTACCAACTAGTCTACAACTCGAGGCTTCTAAATTTTGAAGGACATGAGGGCGTGTTTTGATTCACTTATGTGTGAAAAGGTCTTGAGATCATTTAATATGATCTCTCTAGATGCAACCACATTAGAGGAAATTTGGGGTCTAAAATGGGCCTTATAAGAAAATGTGCCAACAATAAGTTCTTGTGAGTTGGAATTCAAGAACCAATAGAATTTCAATAAAATGAGTCAACCATAATGGTTAAATTGACATATTTGTCATAAGAAAAACTACTTTTTTTGTTCGTATTTTCGACATATCTCCCTGTGTGTTTACTCAAATTTCAATTAGGAGAGCTCATTGGGTGTGGAATTTGATTTTGCATCCAACGAGTACCCACACTGCATACGTTTGACGGACCCTGCTACCCCAAAAAAAGAAATATCTGAAAAAATGTGATGATGATGTCATCATCACGTTTTTTCCACCATACTCCATCATGTGACCATCGTTCACTTCCATCTCCATCACATTCCACCCTCCATTAATGCTCCATGCAGCGTTGCCACTTCCTCGACCACACCCTCTTCTCCAGCACCTCCTCTCGCACGCCTCCCTGCAGCCAACTACACCCATATGCTACCTCCTCCCACACTCCCTCCTTCCGCTTAGCTTGTTCCCTCACCTTCCCTCCTTCATTGCCAATTAGTCTCCCGCACTACTACATCGTTTCCGTTGTTGTCATTCCCTTCTCCCTTCATCATACTCCCACCATACACTTGACCTTCCGCCCTACAATAATCATCGTCACCTTCCACCATACACTCGACCTCCCGCCCTACAATAATCATCGTCACCTTCCATTGCGACGTACGCGTCATTCCTAAAGCCACAATAATAATAATAAAATATATTATTATTCCAATAATTTTTTTATTTTAAAAAAAACTTTATAATATATATATATATATATATATATATATATATATATATTAAAAAAAAACTATATATAGTTAATTATTAATTAAGTAACCAATAATTATTATTAATTAATAATTATTATTATCAAAAAGGAAAAAATAGTAATTATTATTTTATTAAAATAATAATTATTTTTGGAAAAAAAAGAAGTTATTTAACCTAATAAGAAGAAGAGTAGAAGTAGTCAAAGGAAGACTCGTTAAAGAAGTCAAAGACTATATATTGCCAAACAAAGGACTAAGTTAAAAAGACTTTCTCCAAAGAAAAATTGAAGAATAGAAAACTACATTGAAAAGTCTTAATAGTAAGCAATGGCGATTACAAAAGCAGAATTACAATCATAGTTGAATGCAGTTTTGGCTTAGTTAGAACATTACAAAGCGATCAACAATTATCTACAATGTGAGGTTGATAAGAAGAGTTTGGTTAAAATACTTAAAGAGCAAAGGAATGATACCTTAGAAATCCAAAATCAAATATTGGAAAAAATAATGAAGGTCTCAGAAAAATTATATCAGATAAGGATGCGAAAATATCACATTTGCAAAGTCATAATCAAAACCTAGAAGACCAGATAAAAAAAGCAAAAGAATGGCGAAAAGTCGTCGTATAGAAACAATAACGACTTCGAAGAACACATAAAGCACTTAAACAAGCTCATCAAGGACAAATATAGTGAATTGACGCAAGCCCAAAAGAAGCTAAAAGATCAAGATTCAAAGATATGTTAACATCAACAACAACAAGAAAAACTCTGGCAGAAGTATGGCGACATTAAGAAAATGTACAAGCTGGAATATAAGAAAATCAATGACAATTTAGTAAGTAATACTAAAGAACTATTTCGACTAACAATTCATAACAAGATATTACTTACGAAAATCAAGAAGATGAAACATAGTCAAAAGACATAACTTTTCAATGAAGACCGTGAAGTAAGAATTTTAGAAAATGAGGAAGAAAACCAGCACCTAAGAAATCTTAATCAAGAACTACAGGAACAAATCAAGAAGCTAAAAGAGGACAAAAAAGTGTAAGATGACAGGTTCGATAAGATTCAAAGTAATAACAATCTACTGGAGAACAAAGTAGTGCAAATCCAAATGGAAGCATCCAAACTTTCTGGAAGACAAATTCAAGTTGAGGAAGAAGAAATAAATACAAATTTAGTCTTTGTCACAGTTCAAAAGGAAGTCAATCCAGCAAAAAAACAAAGGGTGAAAACTTGAAGTTGGGTAACACTTCCGTGAGAATCGGGTGCCAAACCAACATAGCGAGAGTTATTCGGTCGAATAACTATATTTATTCGGCCGAATAATTAAGTTATTCGACCAAATATTTATAGTTTTTCGGCCGAATAACTAATCCTTTATTCGGCCGAATAATAAACTTTAACGGTAACCGTTTAATTTGACGGAACAGATTGCCGACCGGTAATTTTTATCGGCAATTCAATAATTATTCGGCCGAACAATTATTCGGCTGAATATTTATTCGGCCAAATAGTTATTCGATCGAACAATTATTCGACCGAACAATTATTCGGCCAAACCATTATTCGGCCGAATAATTTTTTATTATATAAACTCAGCTGCGGGCCCATTTTCGTTGTTTGGCCTGCAGCAAGTTGTCGTTGTCCGGCCCCCCGTCGCCCCACTCGTCTCGTTTCGCCACACATCTTGCCACCTGTCTCATCTTTGTCCATGTCACCCAGTTGTCTGACATGTGCATCCGCCATCCTGGCACCCCGTATCGTGGAGGTCTGTTCAGCGTGGAGGTCTGTCCGGCGTGGAGATCTATCCGTCAAGGTGTACGTAGTCTTCTCTTGGTGTGGTGTTGTTGTGCTGCCTCTTGGCTGTGAGGTAAACCATTCGAACTATTATACTATTATTATTAAGGGATTGTATAAACTGTTATGTGCTTGTTTCATATCATGTTAATAATGACATAATTACAATGGTAGGAAGGACAGAGTTGAACAGCTCTGCCAATTTGGACAGTTTACCTATTTTAAATGATTTTAATTAAACAAAATTTAACATAAAAGTCGAAATCTGTTAATATTTTTTCTGTTAATATATTTTTGGATTAGCTTATTTTTATTCTATTTTTTATTCAGCTATGTACAAATGGACAGAGTTGAACAACTTTGTCCAGATGGATAGAGCTGATCAACTCTGTCCATATGGACAAAGCTGATCAAGTCCCTATGTAAACAATTTATATGACAGTTGAATAGCTCTGTCCATTTGGACAGAGTTGAATAGCTCTATCCATTTGGACAGAGTTGAACAGCTCTGCCCATTTGGACAACTCTACTTATTTTAAATGATTTTAATTAAACAAAATTCAATATAAAACTTGAAATCTATTAATGTTTTTTTTGTTTCTATATTTTTTAATTAGCTTATTCTTATTTCCAATGTACATGAAATTTTATAGAATATTTAGACAGCTCTGTTTAAAAAAAGTCCATAACTTTTTAATTAGCTTATTTTTATTTTCTATGTACATGAAAATTTATAGAATGTTTAGAGAGCTCTGTCCAAAAAAATCCATGGTTATGTAGGCTTAAATAACTCCACCAGTATGTAGCATCTCTAAATGATATTTAATACATATAGACATTTAAGACTGTACAGGTTGTAGCTCTATCCAAATGGACAGTTCTGATCAGCTCTGTCCAAATGGACAGTTCTGATCAGCTCTGTACAAATAGACAGAGTTGGTCTGCTCTGTCCATTTGGACAGAGTTGATGAGATCTGTCCATATGGACAGAGTTGAACAGCTCTATCCAAATGGACAGAGCTGATCAAGTCCCTAAGTAAGCAATTTATTTCTGTATGTGTTTTCGTTGGTAGGGAACATGATTTCAAAACCTTTTCATTTTACTACCCTGAGTTACAACTTCAACTGTAGTGTAATAACTATATAGTTTTGTTCTTAACCTCTACTATTTGCTCTAGTCCATACAACTACTAGCCAAAGTATAAGTCCCATGTTACTTTATGAGTATCTTAGACCATGATGCATTGCATTAAGTAACATTGTCATTTCATGCTTTTCTAAAACATAGAGAGAAAAGGTTAGATAGATAAAGGCAAGTTTAAAGAAATAATTTCTTTATCTTCTTATGGGGATGGAGACCAAAACAACCAAAAATGTAATGTAAAATGATAGGGATAGGCTAGACGAATGGGGGAAATCCTTAGGTGTATGTAGTCAGTCCCTAGACGCTCACCTTAGTCCAAGTTGAAATCTATATGTCCTTGCCATTTGATGTGATAAATCCATGAAATCACAACAGCTGATTGGTAGTGGTTAGTTGATTCACTGCCCTTACTCTTCATTGCTTTATACAACTAGAGGCACTAGGATATATAATTCATTGTAAACACTCCAGAGCCTAGAAGAAGGTGTAGTGCCCCATTTTGTTAGACTCTTTTGTTACTCAACTATATTATTATTTGAGGGCATTTTATCACAAATGACCCGGTTAAATTTTGAAATATATGTTTTGATCATGTTGATACATTTGGGTACTCATGGATAATTGAAATT
>LPNX010242320.1:32086-70420 GCA_001517045.1 Pseudotsuga menziesii | reverse complement strand
TTCAGTTTGAGTACAAACAGAATATCAGGTGATATAATTTATTTTAATGATATTTTGATTAAATTGGGTAGTGCGATTAATGCACATGGTTTTCATGTGTGCAGACACATGATCTTGGTTCCCAATCGATCCACAAAGGATGATGGGGTTGCACGGAAGAAAGTATCGTATGGTTAGCACATAATTTCCATGCGGCAGGTTGAAAAGCAAGAGAGGCTTTTACCTGCAAGAGGCATGCTGCCGTGAGGGTAGGTCGTGGACTCGGTCACTCACGAGGATTAACTGAGGGGCACGCAATGAGGTGTTGGCCTTATTCCTCATTAACCATGAGTCTCTCTACAGCGTGGATTGGACTGAGTTAATGTGGTCTCAGCGATCGCACCAACTCCCCACCACGGAAAGTGGGATATTTGAAGGGCATGAAGACGATCATGGCACCCTTGATATCACTTGGAGAAACAAAAGAAATTATTAAACTATAAGACTGTAAATAATTAATAACTAAACAATAAACTTATGACTTGAAAATAAAGTAATGGAAAGTACAACCTTATAAAATAAAAATAAAAATAAAAAATATAATGAAAATAAAAAGAAATCATGATAAACAAAATAAAAGAAGATTCTAAATATTAACACATTGCACACACAAAAATAGCAAATCAAAAGCAAAAATCTAGGAATGAAATTTAGGAATAGTTAAGTAAAGAAATCCTAAATTAGAAGATTGGATAAATGCATATGACATTACATAAATGCATATGACAAAAGATCCGTTAAAATAAACAAAAATGAATTCAAATAAGAATAAAAAATAATAACAATAATAATAATTTTTCATTATGAAAACGATATAAATAAAGGGGTAGGGTTTGAGTATGGGATGTTTTTTACCCTAATGTTGGACGGATGAGAGAATGCAGAAGCGGATGGTGGCTGTAGAGAGTTTGGTTTATCAGGTGTGAAGGGGGTTGGGAGGCCCTTAGTGATTCTACACACTCTAATCGTGCTTGGGTACTTCTTCCGACAACCCCATTCAGTTCGGGGGTCCTTGGGGAAGGAGAGTACCCATTGGAATGGTAGGGAGGTCAACCGGTGGATCTCTGGTGATTGGGAACTGATCGACATTCGTGGGAGCTTGACAAAGTTCGTGGTGCGGCAACCTCAGAAAGAACAAGCCTGCACAAGGAAACTCGGGTTTTTTTTATGGATTGTTAGATCTGTGTTATATTTTATTATGAGATCTGGATTCAAAAATTGTTGTATTTTATTTATATCTGTGTTATATTTTATTATGAGATCTGGATTCAGAAATTGTTGTATTTTATTTAGATCTCTGTTATATTCCTGCGTGTTGCTCAGAGTTGAGAATGCATTCATGCCGGTAATTTTTAAGAGATCTGGAATAGCCATTGTGTGTCTGCAATTTGCTAAGAAATTGGAGAATGCATGGTATTCCTGTGTTTTTAATAGATCTGGAATAGCCATTGTGTGTTCGGCGATTTGCTTGAACCTGCTATGTACAGCATAAAAACTCTATGTGTGATGGGGCTGATCTGGAAGGAAATCGGCTCTCCTCCCCAAATATCCATGTAGTTCTGGGTAATCAGTTTCTCTCCCTACGTCTTCTCATTCTGAAGGTTTCAGAGTGAATGTTGTACCCCTCCTGCGTTGTTTGTTGACAAAATGAATGTGTATGATATGGCATGTTAAATCTGTATATATTCATAGACCAAAGGATGTTGATATGAAGGTTCTTACTATTGAAAGTGGTAGCTTTCTATGTGTGCTTATACCTCTTTGCATTTTATTTTGGCTGTGTATATTTACCCTCTATTGGGATGAATCTCAATTGTTACATAAATTGATATTGTATGCATTGCCCAGTACATATGCGATTAGTGCCCAGTTAGATCTCCCTTATCTATTTATGGGCATATGGTTTAGAAATAAGTACATAACTCCTCCATTCACCAATGGATCGCTAAAGATATGGACTCGATATGAATTGATGCGCCTTCCTTAGAGAAGCGCTGCCTTTTCCCTTTTTCATCATCAAAGAAAATGGAAGTTTCTTTTTTTTAAGGAATAGAATTACTGGATTTTAAGTAATTCGCTTTCTTATCAAACTTAGGTACCATGGTTTGGTTGATTCGATAATAATTGTGCAGGTGTCTGTGATTCCGGTAGGAGAAAGTAATATACCAGTAAGTTTCTGCACCAAAAATATGCTAGCGAGCTGGATAAATGAAGCGAGAATGCCAGCATTTATATCTGTAACATGCATGGAAAACAAGCCTAGATTAACTAAAACATTAAGAGGACTGTATACATGAAGAACAACAGATTGCCTGACGAAAGACAAAATACCCAATAGTTTGTTGAATTCTTGAGCAATTAAAAGGCAATAGAAAACTGTGCGTAAGAGTTGTAGAAACAATTCCAGGATCTTAATTGTGGTCTGCCACTTTGCCCATTTATTTTATGTGTTGATATATTTAATGGTCATGTGGGTATATAATGTGAAATGCGAAGGAGTACTACAGAGTACTTCCATTTAAGGATTTTTAATTTTTTTGAAAAGAGGAAGGTTGTGAAAGCAAGCATATTCACCTTATTACCTTGCATATTGACCTTATTACCCATCAATCACTATGTAAGCTTAGTCTTTTGAAATCTAAAATCTTTAAACTTCAACTTTACCTAACCCTTTTAAGTGTAATTTCAAGATTTAACCAGAAAACGAAATTGGTTTCCATTGTGGATGTCTGACACTAACATGTTTTTAAATTTTGATAAAGATACTGTATTTTTGAATATATGTTTAATGTTTATCTAAATTTTTATTTTTATAATATAACCCTCAAGTAAAAATATAACCCTCAACCACTCCGGACTTATATACATATGTATAAAATTTGAATTATATATTGTCTAAAACTTAATGCTGATTGATTATAATCTTTCATTTTGTGAAGAAATGTGTTGAGCTAAAATTCCCATTGAAAATTGTTGATAAAGACAATCCCATAATAAAAACAGTCCCATGATAAAGACATGGCTGAGCATTAACATATGGATAAGGGAGTACCATGGTATCAGAGTATAGGGGGCGCTACAGAAGGGAAGTGGAAGTATTTAAAGATG
This sequence comes from Pseudotsuga menziesii, assembly GCA_001517045.1. NCBI lineage: Eukaryota > Viridiplantae > Streptophyta > Pinopsida > Pinales > Pinaceae > Pseudotsuga > Pseudotsuga menziesii. The sequence goes on along the minus strand of LPNX010242320.1, from coordinate 67,273 downwards.
ATAAACGAAGAGAAGGCAAGGAATAATCTAGAAATACTTTCTCCCTATGAGATTCAGGGATGAGCTAGTTGATTCACCTACGATTTAAGTTCAGTTGAAGAAAAAGAAGCTCTATCTATATTTAATACTGATGCTCTCACTAACAAGTCTATAATGACTAGGTAGCTAATAGCCAGCAGTAGTGTCTTTCCTTAGAGTAGGTAAGTACTTGCACTTGCCTTAAACTATATTTTATACTTAGAAAAACATAGTTCGTGCACATGTGGTTAAAGGACTATTAAATAATATTAGTGATATCTAGGTCCTTATTGAAATATTAGTTTTTATAGTTGCTAGGTCTTTGAAGTTGATTAATTAACATGTAGAAGGTTAGGCCCTTAATGATTGACGCGTTATGGCTCTCAAACTTCAGGCCTGGATATTTAGGCCTGACACACTATCTCTTTGCATTTTCCACCTCTCGACTTGCAAAATTGTTTAATGGATCAGCATGTTTGGCTTCAAATTACTCTATGTTTCAACTTTTGGCCTCTAAACCAAAACAAGTTTATGGCATGTGTCGGGGTCAAAATGTTATACAATGTGCATAGCAACCATCATATACCAGTGTATTTAGTGGATTTAAGGATCTTTCTTATCACAAAAAAACTTCATTGTCTTTATATATGTTATTTCTCCATACCACCTTTGTTTTTTCTATTTATATTACATTGAAAGCTTAATTTTAATAGTAGCTAGATCTTTGAAGTTGATTAATTAACATGTAGAAATTGATATTTGTGTAAACTTTTAGATATCATATCCAATGGAAAGAGAGCCACCTTTGAGACAGAAGCGTAGGAGGTCACACATTCTTTGGGAGTTGGTGTCCAAAATGAAAATCAAAGATTATCGATTTCACCTCGAGACTCAAGCCTATTGTATAGTTCACATTCATCTGATCATCGACGTAGTGATAGTGGTAGAGATGATTCCCCTTTATCATCTATGGGTGAACATGGATCTTGACCTTCTGTATGGGAGACAAGTGTGGAAGCAGAGCAAGGTTCGCAAGAGGCTCGTGATCATACACAAGGTGGCGAAGGTCGAGCAATGACGCAATATGTCCAGCTAGCTGAGGGTTTTACGCCCATTACGACCTATCTATTAGATTTACCGGACGAGATTCCATGGGAAAGTGGGCTTCAACAAACAACTCTTGAAAGTTGTAGGGCTCACTATGACAAGCTGCAAAATGATCTTTCTAGTTTGGATCTCGCTCCAGAGAACAAACAAAGTATAGAGATGGTTTTGTTATCTTTACAAAAATTCATTGAGGTATATGAGGATCTTGGACCAACAACAAATTGTTTTGTTGCCTTGATGCAAAGAAGAAAGGCAAAAGTGATGGGTCCAGATAAGTGGGTTGTTGTGAAGGAAATGGTGACTAAAGAACAGGCCAACTCAATGTTCAACTTCAAAGAGGACCTAAAGCGAAAAGCATTGAAAGTGCAATATTTTAAGCACCATAAACTTGCACATTTTTTATATGATCGGTTTCTTGCAGCCTATGGTCGGTTTCCATGGAACGATGAGGTTCCTATTTATTTTGCTAGGTTTTTTTATGCTAAGCTTTTTTAGGAATGAAGCCAGACTATACTGATATTCATTCCGAGTTTTATGGAGTTGGAAAGGGGAGGATATACAATCGAAAAGGTGCCCTTAGAGATCCTAGTACTGTTCGACCTCCACCTCCAATATCTCGTCCACCTAGGCTTGTGACTTACAAATCAGAGATGGAGCCCACATCACAAGTTGGGACAACTGCAAGGCACAATGTTGTCGAAGGTTTGACTTCGGCTTTTGTAGGAGTTGATGTTGGATTGAGTCAAGAGAAGGCTCGTGCCACTATTCGACAAAATTTTGTTTACAAAATAGATGATGAGTTAGATTGTATGGGCATTGAAGATTTAAAGGCCTATGCGAAGCTTTGTCGCAATATAGCTTCGGATAGAATATCTAATGACACCTCAAGCATAGGAGAGGTTTGTGTACTTTCAATCTATTTTTTTTTTATTCATTATGAATTAAACTTTTGGTTACATTATATCTATGTATGATAAATTATTTTTTGATGTATAGTAATAAATACATTACATAAATGCTTATTATTTTCAGTTTTCCCGATTGTTAAATGAACATAATTTTAGAGTCTCCACTAGTCAAAATGCTAGAAATGTAGAAGAGCATATTGGAGAGGTATATTTAAAATTTACACATTTATATTTATGTTTGAAAGATATTTTTTTTTGTTTTTAAATTTAACTATGTATCTTATTGTTAATTTGACTTATTTATACAGGTTTCACTAGATTCGAACTTTTTAGATGATTTTCTATCTATTGTAAGCTAATGTTTTTTTTTTTTTTAAGTTAATTGTTAAGCTTAATATTTTTTACTTTTACTATGAATTATTGCGCCGAGAGGCGCTCTACAGCCCAGTATGGGGGAGATCTTGTAATGTTACATAACGTTACATAAAGTTACGTAACATTACATAACGTTACATAGATGTCGGCTATAAAAAAACAAAATATTTAATTATCTTCCAAAATAAATGTCGGCCACAAAAACAACCTAATATGGGAGAGATGTTGTAATGATCCTACTTAACAAAACAATAAAAAATAAAAAAATAAAAAATTTAATTATCAGCCATAAAAAATGTCGATGAGAAAGACAACACAATATGGGGGAGATGTTGTAATGTTTATACTTAACAAAATAATAAAAAATAATAAAATTGATTATCGAAAAAAAAAATGTTGGTCCTGCACATGGTTTTAAAACCATGTGCAAGTCCTCGTAAAAACCCCATGGTTTTATTGTACATGTTTTAGGAGGTCCTTACAAATGGTTTTAAAGCCATGTGCAAGGCCTCCTAAACAACCCATGGTTTTATTGTATATGGTTTAGGAGGTAATTGCAAATAATTTTAATACCATGTGCAAGGCCTCCTAAACAACCCATGATTTTAGGAGGGCCTTGCACATGGTTTTAAAACTATGTATGGGGGAGATGTTCTAATGTTCTTTTCTAACAAAATAAAAAATATTATATGCATCCATAAATAGTATTAAATATTAATAATAAAAATATTATTTGTGAACCTTAAATAAAAAGATGTGTCTTTTGGTCTGAATCACATTAATGTTGATAATTGAGTGCAATACTTCAGAAGAGGTCTGCACCTCCAAAGATTTGATCCCTCTCGGTGCTTGATAGAGCCTACGATTTGGATTTTATTAACAAAATTTAAATTTTAAGGGAAGAGAACATATTGAAATTGGAAGTGAAGATATAGGTTCTTTGATGGATGTGGATATTGGCACTGAATTAATTTTGTTCATAATTGAATTGTTTTATATATATATATATATATATATATATATATGTTTAAATAGTTTAAATAATGTTTGACATTTGTAAATTGCTTCTATATATGTTGAAGCTTGGGTCTCTTCAATCTTTTCGAGGCAAAGGAAAGACTCCATTGGACGATAGTGTTGGAATTGTAAGTTTAATATTTTTTTTTTTTATATCGTTTAAAATAGTCTAAATAATTTGTAAAATTTATAAATTGTTTTTATATATGTTGTAGCTTGGGTCTACTCCACCTTTTAGAGGCAACTGAGAAGACTTTGTTGGATGATAGAGAATTTGAGGTAATTTTGTTAATAATTGAATTGTTCTTCGATATATTAGTTTAATGTTTTAATGTTTTGATTTTGGTTTAAAGTTCTTTAAATAATTTATTTTATTCATAATATATTTTTATACATGTTGCAGATTGTTACAAGTCCAAGGGAAGACCCTGGTCGAGGATAGTGGTGGACTTCTATTTAGAGAATTATTTACATTTTTTTTTATATATAGATATATATGTTGTAGTTGACTTAGACATGGAGAAGCTTAATTTTTGAATTATATGCATGTACTTTGAACTCACATGTACATAATTTTTGGATTATATACATGTATATTGAACTCACATGTACATGATTTTTTTTGGATTATATACATGTATATTTATATTACATGTTCATGATTATTTTTTTGAATTATATAAATGTGCATTGACCTTATATATTGTTTTTGAGATTATATACATGTATATGTAAAGGTTATGAATGTTAAGAAATTTTGATATGTGCAAATATATGAATGTGTGTAATTTATTAAATTAATGTTTCTTGTTGAGAAGTTGAGAGTGATAGATATGTTATGAAGTTTTGATAGATGCAATCTAATGTTAGGAGTGAATGTTTTGATAGGTGCAATGTTAGGAGTGAATGTGGAAATAGGGGAATGTTAGGAGTGAATGCTTTGATAAGTGCAATCTAATGTTAGGAGTGAATGTGGAAATAGGGGAATGTTAGGAGTGAATGCTTTGATAAGTGCAATCTAATGTTAAGAATGAATATATGGGGAATGGATATGGAAATGTTAATGTTATGAATGCTAGGAAGTTTTGATAGGTGCAATGTTAGGGGTGAATGTGTGAATGGGGGAATGTTAGGAGTGAATGTTTTGATAGGTGTAATATTAGGAGTGAATGTTTTGATAGGTGCAATGTTAAGAGTGAATGTGGAAATAGGGGAATGTTAGGAGTGAATGCTTTGATAAGTGCAATCTAATGTTAAGAATGAATATATGGGGAATGGATATGGAAATGTTAATCTTATAAATGTTAGAAAGTTTTGATAGGTACAATGTTAGGGGTGAATGTAGGAATGGGGGAATGTTAGGAGTGAATGTTTTGATAGGTGCAATGTTAGAAGTGAATGTGGAAATAAGGGAATGTTAGGAGTGAATGCTTTGATAAGTGCAATCTAATGTTAAGAATGAATATATGGGGAATGGATATAGAAATGTTAATGTTAGGAATGTTATGAAGTTTTGATAGGTACAATGTTAGGGGTGAATGTGGGAATGTGGGAATGTTAGGAGTGAATGTTTTGATAGGTGCAATGTTAGGAGTGAATATGGAAATAGGGGAATGTTAGGAGTGAATGCTTTGATAAGTGCAATCTAATGTTAATAATGAATATATGGAGAATGAATATGGACATGTTAATGTTATAAATATTAGGAATGTCAGGAAGTTTTGATAGGTGCAATGTTATGAGTGAATGTGGAAATAAGAGAATGTTAGGAGTGAATGCTTTTATAAATGCAATTTAATGTTAATAATGAATAAATGGGGAATGAATATGGAAATGTTAATGTTAGGAATATTAGGAATGTTAAGAAGTTTTGATAGGTGCAATGTTAGGAGTGAATGTAGAAATAGAGGAATGTTAGGAGTGAATGCTTTGATAAGTGCAATCTAATGTTAATAATGAATATATGGGGAATGAATATGGAAATGTTAATGTTAGAAATATTATAAAGTTTTGATAGGTGCAATGATAGGAGTGAATGTAGAAATAGGGGAATGTTAGAAATGAATGCTTTGAGAAGTGCAATCTAATGGTACGAATAAATATAGTCAGAATGAATATGGAGATGTTAATGTTAGGAAGTTAATGTTAGAAATGGTAGGAAGATTTGAAAGGTGTAAATATATGAATGTTTGAAATGAATGTTAGGAAATGTTAGGTGCAAATATATGAATGAATCTTAAGAAAGGTTAGGAATGTTATGAAGTTTTGATAGGTGCAAATATATGAATGTAACAATGAATATAGGGGAATGTTAATGTTAAGAATGAATATATGGGGAATGTCATGTTAGAAGTGAATGTGGGAATGGGCCCAATGTTAGGAGAAAATGTTTTGATAGGTGCAAATATATGAATGAATGTTAGGTAATTTTAATAGGTGTAAATATATGAATGAATGTTAGGAAATGTTCGAAATATTAAGAAGTTTTGATAGGTGCAAATATATGAAAGTTAGTTAATGTATGATTGTAAATGTAGTGTTGAGAACTTGAGAATGTTAGAATTGTTAAAAAGTTTTGATATAAATGTTTTTTATTATTAAGGTAAAATTAGCTTCTTGATTCTGAATTTTAATATTTTTTATACTAAGGTAATATTATCAATTTAATTATTATATTTATTTTATGTTCCTTACAAAAAAAGAAAATGAGCACTACAAAAAAACAAACTACAAATAGCATTCTTATATAACCCCCCAGGATTTAAAGAAAGGTGATGAAATGGATAATGAAAAACAAAAAGAAAGACGTATAGAGTTACAGGGAGAATTCAAAAAGTTAAGGCCTTTCATGTTTGATGGAGAATTTGAGGAAGTGATAGAATCTTGGTTGTTACATATGCTCCATGGTGGAAGGAGGCTAAGAGTGTCAGTAGCATATGTAGTAAAGAGTTGAGTTGGAAAAAAATTTTAAAATTATTGAAAAAATATATATGTCAAAACGATATTATGATGAGAAAGCTCAATAATTCAATGATTTGAGACTAAGATTGTTAACCATGGAAGAATTTGTAACTGAGTTTGTAAATTTACAACGCTATGTACCATATCTAAGAGTTGAAAAAGCTAAGGTATATAGTTTTATCAGTGGTTTACCCCTAATGTATAAGGAAAAGATTGTGTTTGAAATTCTTCAACAATGGATGAAGCAATTAGAAAGGCATAGTTGTGCTACCATTTGTTTAAACAAATATCCAAATTGAGTAGAAGTTGAAAAAATAAAAATAAAAATTGAAAAGATCGATCAACGTAGGAAAGGATTTAAACCCACACTTTTTGGAAAAGGAACAAGAGGTCATACTGATAAAAATTACAACAGGCGAGGTTCAACCAATAGCAATGGGGTAAAGAGTATCGAAACTTCCACTGGAGGATGGAATAGTAATCTGTAAGCACGTTGCAGGATGCTTGTACTGTGAATGACATAGCCAAGAATATCCCTATAGTTAATGTTTCTTTGGAATATCGGCAAGTGGACCATCAATCCATCATTTTGGAAGTAGAAGGTAAAATTTTGAACATACATGTTTCAATACTTATCGATTCAGGGTCTAGTTTAAGTTACATCGCATAAAAAGTAGTTGAAAAGTGTAAACTTAGTAAGGAAAAACAAAAAAATGCATGGTTGGTATAGCTGGCGACAAAGGTAAAAATGAAAGTTAAGGAAATAGTTAAAGATTTGTTATTAGGTTTTAATGACTTGGATACCTTATTTAATTTAAATATGCTTCCCCTAGGATCCTATAACATTTTGATAGGTATGGATTGGCTAGAATCTCATAAAGATGTTATCGACTATTTGCATAAAAATTTTAGTAGTGTGGATGAGGAAGATAAGTATCATACAGTGAATGAAATTCATAGACCTTTATCTACATGACAAATTTCAGCACTGCAATGTAAAAAGTGTATTAGGAAAGAGTGTCAACTTTATGGCATCAAAATTAAAGAATTTGAGCCCAAAAAATAAAAAATGGAATTAGAACAATTTCCTATTTTAAAGGAATTTGAAGTTGTATTTTGTGATAAGATATCAGTATTACCACTTAAACGATATTTAAATTATAACATAGATCTAATGTCGTTTTCAACAATAGTATCATGAGTTCCATATCATAAGAGTATCACAGAATTAACGAAATAAACAATACAATTACACGAGTTGCTATAGACAAGGGATATATTAAGCCTAGTGTATCTTCTTGAAGAGTACATGTTTTGTTCGTGGGTGTGTTAGTAATATGATAAATTGTAATGTATTATTATTGTTTCCTGTCGTGTATGGATAACTTATAGTTGATGAATAGATAACCAACCATTGATGGTAGATAACTAGAAAAACGCGAGCTAAAAAAAAATCGACAGACGAAAGTTTTTCCGACCGACGATTTTTTTTTTTCATTTGCGTTGTAAATAATGGTTCCGTAATGGAAAAACATTGTTCGACCGAATAACCTCTGAGACCTGAAACCTGCAAAATTTTCAGGTTTCTCCATTTTCGGAAGGTAAAATGGATGTCTTACACTACAAATCGACTGTCGGACTTGATACCATTAGTTTCGTCATTGAATCTACTTTCCGTAGGTATAGATTTTGTTGTGTATAGGTGAGATCCGTTATTTTTATTTTGTTTTGTTTCTTAACATGTGTTGAGTTCCATTTCATCTCTTTCAACATGCGGTGAAATGAAAAATATATAACTTTAAAAATACACCACCTAAAAAATTGAAACAAATATGGTGCGCTTAATTAGAGTGTCTACTTCAAAAGGGTATTCGTAGAATTTTAATTTTTATAGTCAATTGCGAGAAAAGTGGCGCAACCAAACACATGTTGAAAATCGACAAGGTTTCCCCATTGATCGAATTCAAATAAATATTATAATTAGTGTATAGATCCGTTGGCTACAAATTTATAGTCGTCGCAATAGTATATTGTGTGTAGATTGTCGTAACATATTTTGTTTTTGCAAAACACAAGTTTAACAATGGTTTTAGTGGCGCAACCAAACATGTCTATTTTTTAGTCCTTTCATTTTATAAGGACACACTGTCAAACATTTTTCGAAACTACATATCAAATCTCAATAAAAAAAATTTGAAAAAATTATGAATAGAAAGCTAACATAATTCACTAAAAGTTTTGTTTTTACTTGAAAGTGAAATTCTAAACGAAAATATCACTTTCGTTTGCCCAAAGTTGAAAAACATGAAAAAATCAAATTTATTTTCTCATAAGACCCCCCAAAATAGACACCCATCTTCATGGATTCACCCCAAACAACAAAGACTCCTTATCAATAACCCAATTATAAACATCATTTTGACCAACGACAGGGTCAAAATTAACATACACATAAGAATCATGTTGTCAAACAAGCAAGAACATCAAATCAACATACTAAGCAACAAACGAGAAGAACCACCCCACAAAGCCATCAAATAGCTTCAATGAAGATAGATCTCGGATGGACCACATCAGCGACGATGCAATATTCTTTTTTAGAATTCGTAACTCGTATCGTCTCATTTCATCAAGCGTCACAAATACTAAAAGAAAGGATCTAGAGATGATGGTTCAAAAAAAAAATCAGATATAAGTCTTGTCTTCTCTAAGCTTCGAGGACAAAGCTTCTCTGAGGAAAAGGCAATGTTATATAAGAAAATATATATATATATAATTCATTAATTAATTAAATCAAGAGACTCTGCCCTTTTAGTAAAAGAACGATAGGGTTATATAAAACCCACTATTGTAAATGTAGTTTCATCACTTATCTTATCTCATATATATTTCATTATTTATCTTTTCTATTCATGGAACATTTGTGTTATTTACATTGGAATTTTATGTAAAAACATATTTTCTCCACTTAATGGAATGAGTACAATTTCATACCAAACATAACAATTAAGCACCATTCAAAGAAAATAAATTTCTACCCAATTGGAACGATTGGGGAAATCATCACGGTAGCTAAAAAAGGGATGCAATCTCGTCTAAAAAAAATATGGTAGCTCAGATGATGACAAAGCCACGGTATTATCATATTTACATTATATTTCATCTTTAGTTGTCTTATTCTCAAATGTCTTTATTCTATTCATTAAAAATCATAATCTCAAAACTCTTTTACATAACAGTTCCATATATTTTGGAAACATTTGCACACTTTTTCATATCAACTTAACAATGTTTACAAAAAGGAGATTTCCCTATAATTTTATTTAAGAATATAACAAAGAGAAGAGATACGAAGGAAAAAAATCATTATGGACAACCCAGTTGATATTTATGACAGAAGTGAAAATAGAAAATAGAAGCAAAACATTATTTGTAAAAATTAGTTGGCTCAATGAATGTTGTAAGAAAAAATATACGCATGTATCTATTACTTTTAAAGTCCCTATTATTTATAAAAATACCTACATTGTATTGACTATTACCTATTACAATTTGTAAACAAGTTGAAAGCATATTAACAACAACAAAAGTGTCTGCAACCCCTTTGAACTTATTTGTATGCACTGCAATTCCCCTATGGACCCATATGCAATAACAGAAAGCTTGATGATTTATTGTGCAAAGTGCAAACAAAAAAGCCCCTTCACCTACGACATTGTCTAAATGGTAATATAAAAACTACCAGCAACAATGTTGTACACTACATACTCGAAAACCGTGAGCTACTCCCTGATCTAAAACAAATTTCATGTGACATATATCTCCATAGCAAACCAACAACTATCTACATGTTACACGATTTTCAATTGCATGGTCACTTTACACTGAATGAAGATAACATAATCTTGCATGTAGGTTAAAAATAAGGTAACAAAAATTTCTATTTCTATTAGTCATTGACATCATATCTAGACAGTTTCTATTTTGCACATCAAAATTAACAAACCCTGAATTGAAGGACTAGAAGAAGAAAAAAAAAGGACAACATTCCCAACGAAAAACATTTTGTAAATAAAGATGTGAAATATGAATAAAATATAGCCAAAATATAAACTTGAATATGTTATAGCATTTCCAAAGTATGGAATAACAGTTCTAATATTTTTGGCAGATGCTCTACAACAAGCATCAATAATTATAAGAAGCCATCAAAATCACATTTGCAACTGGACATGTTGGTTGCAAAACACATCACAACCTCAAACGCTCTCTGTTTTATTCCAATTTTACCAAAATCCTGGCCCAAATAACATGCAATTTCCTGTGCAAGAGAAGGATTTGTTCAGCAAGATAATATTCAGAGCCTTGCATCATAACACAAGTCCCATTGAGCCATTTTTTTGTGGATAACTAGATCCAAACAACCCAGTGAAAACTTGATTCTGAAGCACAAGGATGAATGTTGTGCCATTTGGTGAATCAACATGATTGGATATTTATATAGGGATAGTTAGGAAAACATCAGTTAAGAAAGAGATAAGGGAAAGGAAGGGTCAAGTCAATATTAATATTGCCAACTCCTATGGTTACACAATACTCACGTTATGATACGCAATTGGAATCTCTCAATTTAAATATGGCTTTAGTGTTTTGTATCTTTCAAAAATAATTTGTGCAAATCCATGAAGGTTCGTTCTCAATTTTATTAGCTTTTTTGACAATTTAAAAATTGGTATCATCTTGTTATTTTTCTACAAGGTTTTGTATCACTTTTGTTGTAGATGAGAGATTATGTGGTTCAAAGTATAAATTAAATTGACTAAATGCTTAAATATATTTATAAATTTAAACTTCTAAAGATAAACTAAATGTTACTTAAGATTTAATTATTAAGATAAGAATAGAATTTAATGTACATGTACATGTTGTAATTTAACTTTTAATAATTCAACTATTCATTAGTTATTAATTTAAGAGTGAAACTAGAATAACAACATATCCAATAATAACTCAGATCACATACTAATTGTAACTTCATCATCACAAATCAATGACCACATTCATGATTGTAACTTCATCATCTCAAAGCAATGACTACATTCATGATTGTAACTTTATCATCACAAATCAATGACCATATTCATGAATCTTGATCATTCTTTTATGTAATATTTTAAATGAAGGAGGAAGTCACACAAGTTACTTAATCAACATTAAAAAAAAATACATACATTAATGCCATCAGCCCATGCAAACACGTTAAACTCCATTTTCACATTGGTGTATCATATGTAATGTTTTAAATTTGATAAATATTTCAAAATACTTACAATGAAAGATGGATGTTACTTTAATTTTTTGTAAAGGCATACATATATTTTCAAAGTTTCAAATTTTTTAAAATACATGTTTTTGTATTTATGAGATGTATACATACTTAAGTACTCAAAAAAAACAACTTATCTTATTTATATCCAAATTATATTAGAATATTTTCACTATGCTCAAAGCTAGTCATCAAAAGAAGAAATTTTTTGAATAAGTTCACTACTACAAATTGTCCATCTAATAGACCCCTTGATAAGCTCTATTGTTGCCTTCTTTTCCAACCAAGTTCTCTTTGAAAATCATGCATCTAATACACACCTTTATTATTAAGAAACTAATAATTATTGTTATTGGTTACTTAATAATAACCAATAATTATTATTAATTAATTAACTAATAATTATTATTATCAAAAGGGAAAAATAGTAATTATTGTTTTATTAAAATAATAATTATTTTTGGAAAAAAAATAAGTTATTTAACCTAACAAGAAGAAGAGTAGAAGTAGTCAAAGGAAGAATCATTAAAGAAGTCAAAGACTATATATTGTCGAACAAAGGACTAAGTCAAAAAGATTTTTTCTCCAAAGAAAAATTGAAGAATAGAAAACTACATTGAAAAGTCTTAATAGTAAGCAATGGCGATTACAAAAGCAGAATTACAATCAAAGTTGAATGCAGTTTTGGCTCAGTTAGAACATTACAAAGCGACCAACAATTATCTACAATGTGAGGTTGATAAGAAGACACTAGTTAAAACACTTAAAGAGCAAAGGAATCATACCTTAGAAATCCAAAATCAAATACTGGAAAGAAAATGTTATCAGATAAGGATGCGAAAATATCACATTTGCAAAGTCATAATCAAAACCCAGAATTCCAAATAAAAAAAGCCAAAGAATGGCGAAAAGTCACAATTTGAATAGAATTTTTGACAAATTTATATGAGAATTTTGACTCAAGAACTTTACCCATGAGGTTTGGTCTATGTTAAGATGACTTATATGCAGAACTTTGGGTCCCCTACTTTTACATGTTTTTGTATTTATGAAATGTATACATACTTAAGTACTATACAAAAATATGCTTATCTTATTTATATCTATAAATATTACAATATTTTCACTATGCTCAAAGATAGTCATCAAAAGAAGAAAATTTTGAATGGGTTCACTACTACAAATTGTCCATCTAATGGACCCCTTGATAAGCTCTATTTTGGCCTCCTTTTCCAACCAAGTTCTCTTCAAAAATCATGCATCTAATACACGTCTTGATAAGCATTGTATGGCCTCCCTTTTCAACCAAGTTATCTTCAAATATCATTGCATATCTCTACAACTTGTAGAGGCTTTTAAACTATCTATGCTTTGGTACTTTGGTTTGACGACCAATGTAATGCTATCCATAAACATCTTCACCTTTCCTTTACCATGACCCTTACTCCGATGGGGTTATTGTTATCTCCTTCAATGTAATAAACATAGATTTATTGCCTTAAGGAGACTTACTCCCACCCACAACCAAGCGAAACCCTCTACTATAAAATTCGATGTGGGTATATGGTTCCAATGGAAACAAGTGAGATTAGATACTGGCTCCCCACGGATTCAATTCTCTCGATCACCACTCATGTTACGTATTTGGTTAGAATCATATATTAGATAACAGAGTTTAGGAGATTGATTGATCACTTATCCACCTTTAGGAGCTTTAATGGTAAGAATTTACTATCTTACATCACAATTTCTCTTAATTATGTAGATAGCCAATATGTAATTTGAGTCTCATAGGAGACCATACATACCTAGTTGGAATGCTTGGAATGCTTGCATACAAAAATTGTCCAAAAGCCATGACCTAAGATAGTAGGCACACGAAAGAAAAATATCCAATACAAATAAATCCCACTTGACTATTGTACTACCCGGCCATAAAAGATTATAATGATGAAGTTTATCAACTAGTAAATTTATTTTGAATAATGATGAGAAAACATTTCTCTCGGTACATTTTTGAAATAGATACACATTTTACTTCAAATAAGATAATATTCGATCCCATTAATATTTTCCATGACATCAAGTAGATGGAAATTTTATGAAATAGCCTAAGTGACCCATGGCCTCCAATTATTCAAGAATTTGCAAACAATGCGACATAAATGACTGTAGGTCTCTCATCAAAACTCAAAGCCCGTCCGAGCCCATACAAGTTTAAGGACAGTGTGTTGTTAACTGAGTGAGTTGAAGATACATACCTCATCCTTCAAAATATTGGAAGGAGGAGATAGGATGAAGATACAGAGAAATAATGGAAGGATGAAGATACGTATAAATTCGTTATCAATTACTCACATACATACATACAAAACAAAAGAAGAAATACAACAAAATCAGTGGTTAGTGTTTGATATTAGGAGAACTGTAGAGGCTTTTTTGTAAATAAAATATAGGTTGAATGAGATAATTAGTGCCAAAACACGGAATGAAGGAAGAGCTAGGTATCTATTTATACACGGAATGGAGGAAGAGCTAGTTAGGTATTTATACACGAAATGAAGGAAGAGGTAGGTAGCTATTTATAGATGAGTAGCTTTTTTCTTGTGATTTTCAAATCTTTTTGCATCCATTTACATACAGAACAGGGTTGTTTTCTATCCATTTCACTTCATCCTATCCTTGTCCTTTCCTAGGAGATAAAGCGAGTATCTTGGGTCATTGGTATTGTAATAGTGTTTTCCACTTAATCTAAATGATCTCGACTCTTGTTGATATGCTTATAATGCTGCTAACCAATACAAGGTTTTTAAAACGTTTATGCTTTGTTGATGTTAATTAACTATATTATATATTAACTTGCTATGATTATGATTATGATTAAGAATTATTATGATGTATTAAATTAGTTTAGATTAAAAAAATTATTTATTTATAAATTGATAAATCTTAAACAAAATTAAATTTTTCTAAGATTATTGTTAAAATTAAAATTAATTACATATACAAAATTATGACAAAAAAAAACTCAAATCTTATAAATTAACTTTTAATATATATATATATATATAAATCTTGAAAGTTAAAATTATTTAAAATAAAAAATCTTATCCATTTCATAGTTAAAAAGGAATTTTAAAAATAACTATTTCAAAGAATATGTTTTTTTTTTTAATAAGATTTATCGTTACAAATTAGTGTTACATCTAGATTGTCATCCACTAAGAATTAAACAAGAGAATCATAGCTACATTGTTCTTGATTTTTTTAAGAAATAAGATTTATCATTATTGTTACATTTAGATTGTCATCCACTAAGAATTAAACAAGAGAATCATAGGTACAATGTTCTTGCTAATAGTTTTCTAAGCATATTTTCATTTAAACAAGAGACTCCATGACATTTTCTCTAGGCTTTGGGAACAACAAGAAGCTACCCGGTGAAATCAAATGTTTACTAAACCTCTATGATTAAAGGACTAGACTTGTCTGCATATCAAAATAAAAATATTACTACCCCGTGAAATCAAATGTTTACTAAACCTCTATGATTAAAGGACTAGACTTTTGTGCATATCAAGATAAAAATATTGTTGTGATGTGTAACTAATGAACTATATGTTTGTTCATAGTTTTGTAGCTCCAATGCTACGTCGAATGTGCATGTTCTCAGCAAGTTGCAGGATTGAATTTTAGCATTCATTATACATATTATTATTTTGGTATTCATTATGTATTTTTCAATAACTTAGTGTTGTAATATCAAGGTTATTTTTAAGAGAAAAAATAGCAACATGTTATAATAGCATAAGATTTGAAAATATAGTTTAAACATGTTTAGTTATTTTTAAGTTGAATAAATGTGTTTTGGTAAGGATTGTTAGTTTGCTATTAAATATAAAAGGAAAAATAATTGTTGATTTGCTATTAAATGGACAAAAATAACAAAGAGTTGTAAGACAAGTGTCATAAACGGAGCTTACCAATAACTTTGGTGTAATATCCCGAATTTTGGACCTAACCCTTATAGGCATGTGTCTATTGATTATGATGATTATCTTGATGTTTTATTTTTATATTGGGTCGAAGACCACACTGCCTATGAACATGATGATTTGTTTTATATATATTGGGCGTAAGCCAATTATTGATGATATATGTATATCCTTGTTTGTGTTAGGCGTGGACCCTGAAGCACATGATTGATTAGATGTTTTGTGGTGAGCAGGAAGCTCTGGAGCACTTGAGTTATTGATGATATATGTATATGCTTGTTTGTGTTGGGCGTGGACCCTGAAGCACATGATTGACGAGATGTTCTGTGTTGAGCGAGGAGCTCTAGAGCACTTGAGTGATTGATGATTTGTGTTGAGCGAGAAGCTTTGGAGCACATGAGTACTTACCTTTGTGTTGAGAGAGAAGCTCTGGAACACATGAAAATATAATTGGATGTGTTGGGCATAAGCACTCGAGCCTTCCATGTTGATGTTGAGCATAAGCTCTGGAGCATGGGATCATTGGTCATTGTATCCCTAGGTGTATCATACAAGTACATCCCAGCACTAGTGTTGAGCGAGGAGCTCTGGAATCGCACTGAATTGTAACTCCCTGTTATAGCATTGAGTATGGACTCTGGTAAGCGCTAAGGATTACTGAAAAGAATTTAATAACTTCCAAGTGAAAACAACTCGAGAAAAATATTGATCTCATCAGACTTATTTATAAGTGATTAAATGAAATTTTGAATTAATGTATTCTCATCAAAGTACTAAAAAGCTACCACATTATACGAGGGAAATCCAACATGCAAGGATGTTTAGAGTTGCCTATCCTAATAGACCTAAACCGTCTACCTACTTGACCTTAATGAAGAAGTGTCATTAAGTCTAGGGATCATGGTATATGATGCCCAAAGACAAATGTCAACAAAGTGTTATATATTAATAATATAAATAAATGAAAGAAAGAAGAGAAGATCTATCAATTATTATTTATTATTAAAGATTAATAAATAGTATAATGTCTATGAAAGTCCAACTAGGAACTAGTAGAAAGTTCCTAAATTAAAATATTAATAATTACCCAAAGTAATTAAAAAAGGGTTTAATCAAGAAACCAAGGTTTCTTGATTTAACTGTCCCTTTGACTAAAAAGTCTGTCTATAAAGACTCAAGCCAAGGAAGGGCTTGGGGTTCTTATATATCTTTAGAGGAGTCATTTTCTGCGTGTTTTCTCTCAAGTAAATTATTGAAGAAAAATTTTCCTAGAAGGAAAAAGGAGAATTGATCCAGATCTGATACACCAGATAGGAAACCTTACCTTAGGAGCTCTAAGCTACTTGCATGTTGGATTCCAACTAGGGGGGGATCCGAATTAAAACCAGGAACGGTTCTGGTTCATGGTTGGGTGGAACGTGGTAGTTCCCAAGTGATTTGGTCATCAAAAATAGAGGTCAGATATGTCTTGAATTGTTAATGCTAGTTATTTGAGTGTGCAAGTTCAACCATTAACAGAGCTTCAATTTACAGGTATAAAGCCCTAGACTGTTTATTCTGTTTTCCTAGATTCATGTTAGCTATGTTAGGTAAATGATTACTATGCATTTTCTAACCTAAAGTATATGTTTCTATGTTTACAATTGCTAGTGTATGTAATTTAAATATACTAACCCTAGGTTGTAAAGGGTTTCTTTATCAGATTATCCATGGTTTAAGTATTGGTTTATTTCTGTAAGTTCAATTCATTTGTTAATGTTCATTAAGAGTTCTACACCCTGGTTTAAATTATGTAGTAGTATTACTGATAAAACTAGGTTAGGTGTGACTAGGCCATTTCAGACCTGCTAATATTGTTCACTTAGTTTTATAAACTCTACTGACATATTCCATTTGTCAGTAGAGACATGTTATAGGTTAAATTAGATTAATCTAGAAACAAGTTTTAAATAAATAAATATACAAACTAGATAACCTAAGGTACTATTTATAAACTGAACTATAATATATATATATATATATATATATATATATATATATATGAAGTCATCATACCTATAAATCCAAGATAATTAAACTGTTAAGACCTTTCAAGGTCTGTATCATTAACTATAAACTAAATAGCAAAAATCATTCCATTAATTAACAACATTGTAAATAAATGAACCAGAAGTATCATGACCCTTCTTTTGGTCCAAATAACACATCTATGTTCACATCTAAATTTCACAGTCTTAGTATTAAAAGAAATAACCTTATAATTACATGCATAACTATTCCAAGGTCCCATCTAATAAATCTCATAATCATCATTTATAAATTAACCAAAACATTTATACGTTGAAATATTAAACAAATACACAACTCATCAAACATTCCATATAACGAACTACACAAATATATCTTTTCACAAGAATCGTTGCTTGTATTAAATGATATCAAAATCGTATCATAGTTCCACATAATTACAAATGGGGACAGGATCAAATCTTGTGGGCATACAAGCCCAACCCTCGTCCAAATTAAAATACAACACATTACATTAATACCCGAACAGAGTCGAACCCTGAGGGTTTTGTTTATAACTAAAACCATGGCCACGCTATACACTAAGTTATGCGGGCTCCATTAATAAACTACATATCAAAACCATAACAAACCATTATGCTACAGCGAGGTCGTAATACACTGGGTTCTACCCAATGTTGTAAGCACGACCGCGGCCAAAACAAATATTACACAGAGCTCATTTAAGGGTCTAAACCAACAGCGACGAAGGCCATCGTAGGCTTGCACCCCTGGAATTTTATAAATCCACATTAGATACTAAACCTTTAAATCATACACAGTAAACAACCATTTGAAAACCATGCACAACATTCACCCAAGCCACGGCATGGCAAACGAAAATGCATAGTATGGTTAAGAAACAAACTAACTATGTTAACGATTCGCCTCATAAGCTAATAAGTGAAATATAAACAGTGAAGCTATCGTAGCCACGATGGGAGAGGAATCAAGCCATTTACGACATGGCCTTACCTCACGTTGTCGCCATTACAGCAAATTATAAATACTCAGCACACAGATCAATGAAGGAATATGCCATTTATAAAACCATGTTAATAAACCATTAACGCAGCATACTTTTCCATACACACACAGTAAGCAAAATAACCATGGCCATCATATAAAACACAGGGTATTTCACATTGCACGGTATTGACATCATCACAGTCTTTCCACACAGTCCCTTTAATGGCCAACACAAAGTCCGCACATGCATGCCAATGGGCTATGGCACCATTGTAAGCAATGGTGTAGCACATGGCTCAAAATCCCAAATCCACCTACGATTTACATAACCCAAAAATTAATTACAGAGAGCCATGAGAAACGTGAGTTTGCTCCATGGCCAAAATCCACACCATTTAATTTAAAAACTTGAGTTTGTGCATTACAAAGCCTGAAGGAGAATTCAAACCCCACAGAGAACCCCAACATCAAACGACGAAACACCACGC
The DNA here is from genome assembly GCA_001517045.1 of Pseudotsuga menziesii. Lineage (NCBI taxonomy): Eukaryota > Viridiplantae > Streptophyta > Pinopsida > Pinales > Pinaceae > Pseudotsuga > Pseudotsuga menziesii. The sequence goes on along the minus strand of LPNX010242320.1, from coordinate 48,042 downwards.
AAACAGGTTGAGAGACAAAGAGGGTAAGTTTGTTGGCAAGGCTTACCTTGCTTATTGCTCACAATCAAAACCCTGACGGAGCTGGAGCCACTCTATTCATCACCCTTCGGCACCTTCAACCAAACAAACGAAGCCATGAATCAGAAGTATGACCACGAGTAAATTCTCAGAACGAACACAAAATAGCAGGCAAGAAGACCCCAAGCGAGGCTTACCTTCCTGGTCTAAAGATCGCCTCCATTAACCTCTACGTAGAGCCAAGACAAACCCCAATTGACAAGTGAAATGACAAACCATTCGAGAGACAAGCCTAAGTGAGGGTTGCCACGAATACCAAGGTGCATTAATGGCACCAGCTGGTTTCCAACACCAAAACCAAAACCCACTAAGCTATAGTTTGGTAACGTCGATTTAGTATTGGCCTCCATTTCCCTGTAAGCGTTAAAACCCATCGTATAGGGTCCAAACCATATGTTATATCACCACCACAAATCATATCACCATGTTAAACATTACAATGTTAATGTTATAGCAAGGTTTAAATATATTACATGGTTTAATAGATTACAATGATAAGGTTTAGTGCATAGTCCAGGATTGGTTTGCACTAACCATAAGTCAAGCCATAAGACATATTTTAAACATAACATTTAAAACATAGGTTTAAAGCCTTTAACATAATAATGTTGTCCTAAGCTCAATGCTTAGTGAAAATGGCATATGGAATATGCCATGTTAAACATTTAACCCTCAAACAATCAAAGGTCTGGTTTCAAAGCCACGAACATAACCTGCAGCAAGAATTATATAGGAGATGTTAATAAGATTTCATAAAATAAACATAGAATGAAATGATACTAAGATGTAAAATGACGAATTACGAAACCATAGTGAAGCATAAGTAATATACAGGAAATTTAGCAGTGATAGCTAAATTGACGAAAACAGTATTTTACTTGGTTACAATTCTGAGACGGCAAGGAACCAAAGTCAACCAGCAGTATTTTCTTTGGGATCAGGACCTTCAATACTCCTTAAAACAAGACCCCTTCACAAAGTATGAACTGCAAGAAAAGTAAAATAGGTGCCTTAGTTCAGAGAACTAAGTAATCTTGTAAACAAGTAAATGCCTTTACCTCTCAAACCGTCATGGGAGAACGAGTCTCGCTACTCCGCCCACTTTGTTTCCACAAACAAAGTTAAGTTAGAACTTTATAATTAACAAGTGCGACTATGTAGAAAGGATGAAGTACTTAAATCCAGTAACGGCACATAAGTGACAAAAGTATAAACATAAAACTAACAAGTAAACAGCAGTACGACGTCGTAAATAAAATACATTAAAAATAATGACTGAAAGTAAAAGACAGAACGTAAGAATAGCTTACGAGTAAACAGTGGTACATGAAGTGTATGATATAGTTCCGCAATTGAATAATGTTCCACTTAGGTAGTTTTTACTAGCCTATAAAAAATAAAATAAAAATCAATTTTTTGGGACATTACATTTGGCTTCGCATGAAAGCAACTCACCTTAACAAAGTTTATCTCCTCGGAGGAAGGGGACTTACCTCATATTTTAATCTTTTCAAGGTGAGCGCGAGGAAGGGAAAATTTGAAGAATAGAAAACTACGTTGAAAAGTCTTAATATAGCAAGCAATGGAGATTACAAAAGCATAATTACAATCATAGTTGCAAGCAGATTTGGCTTAGTTAAATCATTACAAAGCGACCAATAATTATCTGCAATGTGAGGTTGATAAGCAGACAATGTAGTAAAATACTTCAAGACTAAGGGAATCATACCTTAGAAATCCAAAATCAAATATTGGAAAAAAATAATGAAGGCCTTAGAAAAATGTTATCAAATAAGGATGAGGAAATATCACATTTTCAAAGTCATAATCAAAACCTAGAAGACCATATCAAAAAGTCAAAGAATGGAGAAAAGTCACCGTACAGAAACAATAATGACTTCGAAGAACACATAAAGCGCTTAAACAAGCTTATCAAGGACAAAGATAGTGAATTGGCACAAGCCCAAAAGCATCTAGAAGATCAAGATTCAAAGATGTGTCAACATCAGCGACAATAAGAAAAACTCCAACAAAAGTATGACAACATTAAGAAAATGCACAAGCTGGAAAATAAGAAAATCAATGACAATTTAGCAAGCAATCCCGAATAACTATTTTGAATAAGAATTCATAACAAGACGTTACTTACAAAAATCAAGAAGATGAAACATAGTCGGAAGACATAACTTCCCAATGAAGACCGTGAAGTAAGAATTTTAGAAAAGGAAAAAGAAAATCAGTGCTTAAGAAATCTTAATCAAGAACTAGATGAAAAAATCAAGAAGTTAAAAGAGGACAAAAAGGCGCAAGGCGACAGGTTCGAGAAGATTCATAGTAATAAAAATCTACTAGAGAACAAAGTAGTGCAAATCCAGATGGAAGCATCCAAACTTTCTGGAAGACAAATTCAAGTTGAGGAAGAAGAAATAAATACAAATTCATTCTTCGTCACAGTTCAGAAGGAAGTCAATCCAGCAGAAAAACAAACAACAAAAACTCATTATCGACACCCTAATTATAAACGTCATTTTGACCAACGACAAGGTCAAAATGAACATACACAGAATAGTAATGTTGTCAGACAAAAAATAACATCAAATCAACATACTAAGCAACAAACGAGAAGAACCACCCCACAAAGCCATCAAATAGCTCTGATGAAGATAGATCTCGGATGGACCACATCAGCGATGATGCGACATTTCTTCTTTGGAATTCGTAACTTATATTGTCTCATTTCATTAAGTGTCACAAATAATAAAAGAAAGGATCTAGATATGATGGTTCAAAAAGAAAATCAGACGTAAGCCTTGTCTTAAGCTTTGAGGACAAAGCTTCTCTAAGGGGAAGGCAATGTTAAATAAAAAATATAAATATAACATAATATATATATATATATATATATAATATCATTAATATTAATGCTAATCATTTATTCATTAATTAAATCAAGATACATGCCTCTTAGTAAGGGCACAATGGGATTATATAAAACCAACCATTGTAAATGTAGTTTCATCACTTAAGACTTATCTCATATATATATTTCATTATTTATCTTTTCCATTCTTGGAGCATTTGTGTTATTTACGTTGAAAGTTCCTATAGGAAATGAATTTTCTCCGCTTCATGGAATGAGTACAATTTCATACCAAACATAACACTTAAGCAACATTCAAAGAAAATGAATTTCTACCCGATTGACGATTGGGAAAATCATCACAGATGCTTAAAAGAGGATGCAACATAGTCTACAAATAAAATATGATAGCTCAGATGATGACAAAGCCACAGTATTATCATATTTACAATATATTTCATCTTTAATTGTCTTATTCTCAAATGTCTTTATTCTATTAATTAAAAATCGTAACCTCAAAATTCGTTTACATAACAGTTCCAGCACACTTTTTCATATCAATTGAACAATGGTTACAAAAGGAAAATTCCCTATAATTCTATTTCAGAATATAACAAAGAGAAGAGATACAAAGGAAAAAATATTATGGACAACATAGTTGACGCTATGTTACAGAAGTGAGACTAGAAAATAGAAGCAAAACAAGATTTGTAAAAATTAGTTGGCTCAATGAATGTTGTAAGTAACCATATACGCATGTATCTATTACTTTTAAAGTCCCTATTATTTAATAAAATATCTACATTGCATTGACTATTAACAAATAAAATTTGTAAACAAGTTGAAGGCATATTGACAGCATCAAATGTGTATGCAACCCCATTTGAACTTATTTGTGTGCAATGAAATTCCCCTATGGACCCATTTGCAACAATAGAAGACTTGATGATTGATTGTTAAAAGTGCAATAAAAAAATCCCCTTCACCAACACACATTGTCTAAATGGTAATATCAAAACTACAAGCAATAATGTTGTGCACTACATCCTCAAAAACCCTATATTGCAAGAGCTACTCCGTGATCTAAAACAAATGTCATGTGACATATATCTTCAGAACAAAAAACTACTATCTACATGTTACACAATTTTCAATTGCATGGTCAATTTACACTGGATGAAGATAACATAATCTTACATGTAGGTTAAAACTAGGTTAAAACTAAGGTAATAAAAAATTTGAATTATATTTCTACATTTTTTTTATTTTTCTATTATTTAATGACATCATATCTACGCAGTTTCTATTTTGCACGTCAAAATTAACAAACCCTGCAATGAAGGACTAGAAGAAGAAGAAAATACAGCATTCCCAACGAGAAACATTTCGTAAATAAAGATGTGAAATATGAATAAAATATAGCCAAAATATAAACTTGAATATGTTATAGCATTTCCAAAGTATGGAATAACAGTTCTAATATTTTTGGCAGATGCTCTACAGCAAGCATCAATAATTATAAGAAGCTCCATCAAAATCTCATTTGCAAATGGACATGTTGGTCGCAAAACACATAAAAAAACTCAAATGCTCTCAGTTTTATTCCAATTTTACCAAATACTTGGCCCAAGTAACATGCAATTTCCTATGCAAGAGAAGGATTTGTTCAGCCCGGGAATATTCAGAGCCTTGTATCATAACACAAGTCCCTTTGAGACATCTTTTGTGTTGACAATTGATGTATTGGTTGATGATGATGAGTATGCACAGTATGTACACACAGTAAAAACCTTCTACAGTGATGTGTGTGAAGACTTAAACATACTCCTCTCATTACAAAGTTCTTGATGATGTGTTGATGCCCTTCTGTGCACAATAAAGTCACTTGATTGAATATGCAATGGGTATGTTCCATACTATGATATTGCTTTGATACTACACTTAGATAATGAAGACATGATGATGAGAGATCCATAATATCCTCAATTATGATGATGTGATGACAAGTGCTCAGGAAGTGCAAACAGTGATATATTGTTGAATATTCCATAAAGTTTCATATACAACCTTGATGATCTAGTCCTGTACCTTTTATGTTCAGATGATGACAGTCTGTGCATTGACAAGTGATGATTAAGTAAGTTGAGAAGATTAGTCGTTGAACCAATTTGAGCAATTGCAAAAATTGGCCAAGGGCTTATAAGCAGTGCATAGTCGTTTGAGGAGAATGATTGTAGTTGACTGTGTTATGGGCAGTTGATCCAAGCAACCCAATGAAAACCTGATTCTGAAGCACGAGGATGAATGTTGTGCCCTTTGGTGAATCAACATGATTGGATATTTTTATAGGGGTAGTTAGGAAAACATCAGTTAAGAAAGAAATAAGGGAAAGGAAGGGTCAGATCAATATTAATATTGCCAACTCCTATGGTTACACAATACTCGCTCTATGATATGCAATTGGAATCTCTCAATTTAAATATGGCTTTAGTGTTGTGTATCTTTCAAAAATAATTTGGGCAAATCCATGAAGGTTCGTTCTCAATTTTCATTAGCTTTTTTTAGCATTTAAAAATTGGTATCATCTTGTTATTTGTTTATTATTTTTCTTATCATTTTTGTTGTAGATGAGAGATCATGTGGTTCAAAGTATAAACTAAATTGATTAAATGTTTAAATATATTTATAAATTTAAACTTTTGAAGATAAATTAAATGTTACTATTAAGATTTAATTATTAAGATAAGAATAGAATTTTATTTAGAATTGTAACTAATGTACATGTTGTAATTTAACTTTTAATAATTCAATTATTCATTAATTATTAATTTAAGAGTGAAACTAGAGTAAGAACATATCCAATAATAACTCGGATCACATACTAAGTGTAACTTCATTAATACAAAGAAATGACCACATTCATGAATCTTGATCATTCTTTTATGTAATCTTCTAAATGAATAAGGAAGTCATGCAAGTTACTTAATCAACATTAAAAAAATACATACAATAAGGCCATCAGCCCATACATACTTGTTAAACTCCATTTTCACTTTATTGTATCATATGTAATGTTTTAAATTTGAGAAATATTTCAAGATACTTACAATGAAAAATGAATGTTACTTTAAATTTTTAAAGACATACATGTATTTTTGTATTTTCAAAAATTTTAAAAATACATGTTTTTGTATTTGTGAGATGTAGACATACTTAAGTAATATATATATATATATATGCTTATCTCATTTATATCCATAATTATATTAGAATATTTTCACTATGCTCAAAGCTAGCCATCAAAAAAGAAAAAATTTGAATAAGACACACTACTACAAATTGTCCATCTAATGGACCCCTTGATAAGCTCTATTGTGGCCTCCTTTTCCCACCAAGTCCTCTTTGAAAATCATGCATCTAATACACACCTTGATAAGCATTGTTATGGCCTCCCTTTTCAACCAAGTTATCTTCAAATATCATTGCATCATGGATTGCATATCTCTACAACTTGTAGAGGATTTTAAACTATTTATGCTTGGGTACTTTAATTTGACGACCACTGTAATACTATACATAAATATCTTCACGTTTCCTTTACCATGAGCCTTAATTCGATGGGGTTATTGTTATCTCCTTTAATGTAATAAACATAGATTTAATGCCTTAAGGAGACTATTTACTCCCACCCACAACCAAGTGAAACCCTCTACTATAAAAGTCGATGTGGGTTTTTGGTTACAGTGGAAACAAGTGAGATTAGATACGGGCTCCCCCACGGATTCAATTCTCTCGATCACCACTCATGTTACGTATTTGGTTAGAATCACGTATATTAGATAACAGAGTCGAGGAGATTGATTGATCACTTATCCACCTTTAGGAGCTTTAATGGTAACAATTGACTATCTTACTTCACAATTTCTCTTAATTATGTAGATAGCCAATATGTAATCTGAGTGTGACAGGAGACCATACATACCTAGTTGGAATGCTTCCATACGAAAATTGTCCAAAATACATGACCTATGATAGTAGGTGGACGAAAGCCAAAAATCCAATACAAATAAATCCCACTTGACTATTGTACTACCCGGCCATAAAATATTATAATGATGAAGTTCATAAACTAATAAATTTCTTTTGAATAATGATGAGAAAAAATTTCTCTTATACATTTTCAAAATAGATACACATTTTACTTCAAATAAGATTATAGGTAAATATTCGAACCCGTTAATATTTTCCATGACATCAAATAGATGGAAACTTTATGAAATAGCCTAAATGACCCATGGCCTCCAATTATTCAAGAATTTATGAACAATGCGATATAAATGATAGTAGGTCTCTTATCAAAACTCAGAGCCTGTCTGAGCCCGTACAAGTTTAAGGAATTATGTTGTTAATTCAGTCTGTCTGAAGATACATACCTCATCTTTCAAAATATTGGAAGGATGAGATAGGATGAAGATACAGAGAAATATTGGAAGGATGAAGATACAGATAAATTCATTATCAATTACACACATACATACATACAAAACAAAAGAAGAAATACAACAAAATCAGTGGCTAGTGTTTGAGATTAGGAGAACTGTAGAGACTTTTTTGTAAATAAAACATAGGGTGAATGAGATAATTAGTGCCAAAACACGGAATGAAGGAAGAGATAGGTAGCTATTTATACACGGAATGAAGGATGAGCTAGGTATCTATTTACACACGAAATGAGGGAAGAGATAGGTCTCTATTTATAGATGAGTAGCTATTTTCTTGTGATTTTCAAATCTTTTTGCATCCATTTACATACAGAATGGGGTTGTTTTCAATCCATTTCACTTCAGCCTTGTCCTTTCCTAAGAGATAAAGAGAGTATCTTGGGTTGTTGGTATTGTAATAGTGTTTTCCACTTAATCTAAATGATCTCCACTCTTGTTGATATGCTTATAATGCTGCTAACCAATACAAGGTTTTTAAAATGTTTATGCTTTGTTGATGTTAATTAGCTATATTATATGTTAACTTGCTATGGTTATGATTAAGAATTATTATGATGTATTAAATTGGTTTAGATAAAAAAAAATTATCATTTATAAATTTGTAAATTTTAAACAGAATTAAATTTATCTAAGGTTATTGTTAAAATTAAAATCAATTACATATACAAAATTATCAATCAAAAAGAAAATTAATTAGTTAAAATTAATTATTGGAATATAACATGCTAGACTAGATCTTAACACTTTACATATATCATGCTTGTATATCTTGTCGTTGTTGAGGGAAATGTGTAGGTACAAGTTTGATTGAAAGCTCAACAAGGATCAACTTCGAACGTCTGAAATAAGGTGGTCCTTTAATGTTAGTTTCACTTGTATATTTAGCATGATTGGAAATGGGTTTATTTTTGGTGTCATCATGTCTATTGTGGTCCACCCCAAGCCATAGGAGATCTTCTCTGTAACACACTTCACTCATGCATCACTTGTTGTTGACATGGATCTTCATCTCAACGAGATCACTAGTGCTAATCTCGCTTGGTTTGGTTCTTATTAAGGATGTGTTTGCCTCTCCTTGAGAAGAATTTCCATTGGGATGGTATATTTCCTAAGACAATGGATTATCTTTCATAAAGCACCCTCAACAATAGCACTATCCTCATTTCTAAAACAATCATACTTGTACACCAACATATGGAAAAGCAATAGGAATTTTCTATATATTGTTATGGTGTCACATAAGGGCATTCTTCTATGGATCTAAAGATTTATTGGATATGCCTCAATTATATGATTTAAAGCAATTTGTATATAGACCTAATCAATGAACTAAGCGCTTGATTGTTTTAATATGGATCAACCATTTTTGCGGCATGCAAAATTCTTGTGAGTAGAGAATAATATTCAATCTGAGTCTAAATATGGAGAATTATTGAAAATTTGTGCATTTATGGGGTTATTTAGACCTTTATAATTCCATTCTCTTTAGAAGACCTGAATCTTTGATGACATCAAGAAACTAACAACATATTGACGGATCACTTTGCAAGAAGATTGTTGGTTATTTTACTATAAAAACAATAGTTGAATGCCATGGGGAAATGAAATAGGTATGGCATATAATAGATAAAAACCATACAACCTTTTCTAGGGAAATCTAGGGAAATACTAGAACAAACCCAATGTAGATAGTTCCATTTTACACCCTCTAGCAACTTGTAAAAAAAATTTCAAAACTATGCACAAGCTTTACATCTAGACATGTTTGTATATTTTGTATTGGGTTCCTTTATGTCTTTTCTACTTGATTTTTTATGTATATGGTTAGGAAGCTTGTGTTAGAATTTGTTTTCCATTTAGATCTTCAAGTAATGATTCGAATATTATTGTTGCACTAAAAGGTGAATGACGATACACACCGAACAAAACAAACCACACAGGAAACAGATGAATATTGCTCAAGTAATTTCAGTATCATTTTCATTAATTAATCTGGTGTTACAATAGTTTACAAATAGGAAGAATTCGAATGCAGTAGGGAGAAATTCGAATCTACCAAGTGGATATGACTATACCTGACTGACTACCTAACTCATGGTGTCTCAATCAATATCGGAGTTCAATAGATCAACTCCCAGATGTCCAACCAACTCAATCAATCAGTGATAGCAAGTTAACTTAGTGCAACTGAGGTGGTAGGTGGGAAAAAGCGCCTACTCCACATGTAGCCATGCATAACTAGCGCTAGCTAACTAATTGATATCTAACTGAAAGTAATTGGAGGTTAACTAAGACTAACTAGTTCCAACTCCACCTCACTGGTGGAGGTTGGTGTCGGGACTCCTAGTGGCTCCTAAAATGTAGGGATTGGACTAGGAGGCGCCCAAACTGATGCATGCACACGCAGTAAGTGGCAGTTAACCTCTAGAATTTTTCCCCACACTCTAGTAACTGGTATAGGTGGCCCCATTAGGCCAAGTGGACCCAATGGTACTAGTGTACCCAAATAATTAATTAAGCTTCCTAAGTTAGGCTAAATAATCTAAGAGACTGTATGGTTAAGGGAGGATTAATAATCCTAACACCCCCCCTAAATACTAACTTGGACAACTGTGGGCCCTGGTAACAAGACCATAGGTCACCCAAATACAATCCAAAAGACATGAATCCTACATAATACAAGTGAGGTAGGGAAAACCTCTTGGGAAAAAACCCCTCAAAAATAGGATTTGAGAATCAAGCCTTAATGCCCAAAAGAGACCTGAGAAAGGAAAATCTCTTTTCGGTAAAATACTTGGTAAAAATATCTTCAATCTAATCCTTTATCGGACAGTAGCACAGTGTGATGGTTCTGTCGTGCACCAGTTCCCGAATGTAGTGCATGTGAACCTCTATGTGCTTTGTCCTCTGCTTCTGAACAAGATCACTGGAAATCTTGATTGTACTCTAGTTGTCACAATAAAGATCCATTGTAGATGAATCCTGAATCCCGAACTCTGTCAAGATGCCATGTAGCCAAACTTCCAGAATAGTTGCATTCACAGCTCCCCGATACTCTACTTCTGTTGAAGAGAGTGCAAGTGTTGCTTGCTTCTTGTTGGACCAACAAAGTGGCCCAAATCCAATCATGAATACAAAACCCGAGGTGGATTTCCTATCATTTCCATCTCCTTCCCAGTCTGAGTATGTAAATCCTGTGAGATCCAGTTGTGCTCCAGCTGCATAGTGGATCCCATAATCTATAGTACCCTGCACATAGTGCAAGATTCTCTTTGATGTATTCCAATGCATCTCATGTGGCTCCTACATGTATCTGGCAGCAGCACTCACAGCATAGGATATGTCTGGTCTCGAATGGGTGAGATACAGAAGGCTTCCAATGATCTGTCTATAGAGAGTGTTGTCCACCAAAGGTGTGGAACCACCTTCTTCAAGCCTGATGCCTGATAGAAAGGGGCAGGGGGATGCCTTGCAATCCTCCATGTGGAATCTCTTAAGCATGTCTGATGAATACCTGGACTATGAGATCATGATTCCTAAAGTCTTTTGACTTACTTCGAGACCAATGAATTGTCTTAACAGTCCTAAGTCAGTCATAGCGATATATATATATGCTTATCGTATTTATATCCATAATTATATTAGAATATTTTCACTATGCTCAAAGCTAGTCATCAAAAAAAGAAAAATTTTGAATAAGTCACACTACTACAAATTGTCCATCTAATGGACCCCTTGATAAGCTCTATTGTGGCCTCCTTTTCCCACCAAGTTCTCTTTGAAAATCATGCATCTAATACACACCTTGATAAGCATTGTTATGGCCTCCCTTTTCAATCAAGATATCTTCAAATATCATTGCATCATGGATTGCATATCTCTACAACTTGTAGAGGCTTTTAAACTATTTATGCTTGGGTACTTTGGTTTGACAACCACTGTAATGCTATACATAAATATCTTCACTTTTCCTTTACCATGAGCCTTAATCCGATGGGTTTATTGTTATCTCCTTTAATAAAATAAACATAGATTTAATGCCTTAAGGAGACTACTTACTCCCACCCACAACCAAGTGAAACCCTCTACTATAAAAGTCGATGTGGGTTTTTGGTTACGATGGAAACAAGTGAGATTAGATACTGGCTCCCCCACGGATTCAATTCTCTCGATCACCACTCATGTTACGTATTTGGTTAGAATCATGTATATTAGATAGCAGAGTCGAGGAAATTGATTGATCACTTATCCACCTTTAGGAGCTTTAATGGTAACAATTGACTATCTTACTTCACAATTTCTCTTAATTATGTAGATAGCCAGTATGTATTCTGAGTGTGACAAGAGACCATACATACCTAGTTGGAATGCTTGCATACAAAAATTGTCCAAAAGCCATGACCTACGATAGTAGGTGGACGAAATCCAAAAATCCAATACAAATAAATCCCACTTGACTATTGTACTACCTGGCCATAAAATATTATAATGATGAATTTCATAAACTAATAAATTTCTTTTCAATAATGATGAGAAAATGTTTCTCTTATACATTTTCGAAATAGATACACATTTTACTTCAAATAAGATTATAGGTAAATATTCGATCCCATTAATATTTTCCATGACATCAAGGAAACTTTATGAAATAGCCTAAGTGACCCATGGCCTCCAATTATTCAAGAATTTATGAACAATGCAATATAAATGAGAGTAGGTCTCTCATCAAAACTCAGAGCCCGTCTGAGGCCGTACAAGTTTAAGGAATTGTGTTTTTAACTTAGTCCGTCTGAAGATACATACCTCATCCTTCAAAATATTGGAAGGATGAGATAGGATGAAGATACAGAGAAATATTGGAATGATGAAGATACAGATAAATTCGTTATCAATTACACACACACATACATACAAAACAAAAGAAGAAATACAACAAAATCAATGGCTAGTGTTTGAGATTAGGAGAACCATAGAGGCTTTTTTTTAAATAAAACATAGGCGGAATGAGATAATTAGTGCCAAAACATGGAATGAAGGAAGAGCTAGGTAGCTATTTATACCCGGAATGAAGGATGAGCTAGGTAGCTATTTATACACGAAATGAAGGAAGAGGTACGTATCTATTTATAGATGAGTAGCTATTTTCTTGTGATTTTCAAATCCTTTTGCATCCATTTACATATAGAACAGGGTTGTTTTCGGTCCATTTCACTTCAGCCTTATCCTTTTCTAGGAGATAAAGAGAGCATCTTGGGTTGTTGGTATTATAATAGTGTTTTCCACTTAATCTAAATGATCTCCACTTTTGTTGATATGCTTATAATGTTGCTAACCAATATAAGGTTTTTAAAACGTTTATGCTTTGTTGATGTTAATTAGCTATATTATATGTTAACTTTCTATGGTGATGATTAAGAATTATTATGATGTATTAAATTGGTTTAGATAAAAAAAAAAATATTTATTTATAAATTTGTAAATTTGGTATTCAGAGCTAGCAAATCATCATAGGGGAGTTTTATGGAAACCCAACTGCTTCTGATGTTCAATGGAGAGAAACAAACATGAATCTTTCCTAAGAAGGCTCTAATACCATGTTAGAATTTTCTTTCCATTTAGACTTTCAAGCAATGATTCGAATATTATTGTTGCAGTAAAAGTTGAATGTCGATACACACTGAACAAAACAATCCACGCATGAAACGAATGAATATTGCTCAGGTAATTACAATATCATTGTCATTAATTAATTCGGTTTTACAATAGTTTACAAATAGGAAGTGTTCGAATGAATTAAGGAGCAATTCGAATCTACCAAGTGGATGTGACTGTACCTAACTGACCACCTAACTCATGGTGTTTCAATCAATATTGGAGTTCAATAGATCAACTCCCAGATGTCCAACCAACTCGATCAATCAATGATAGCTAGTTAATTGAGTGCAACTGAGGTGGTAGGTGGAAAAAAGCGCTTACTCCACATGCATCCATGCATTAGCCATGCATAAATAGCGCTAGCTAACTTATTGATATCTAACTGAAAGTAACTGGAGGTTAACTAAGACTAACTAGTTCCAACTCCACCTAACTGATGGAGGTTGGTGTCGGGACTCCGAATGGCTCCTAAAATGTAGGCATTGGACTAGGAGGCACCAAAACTGATGCATGCACATGCAGTAAGTGGCAGTTAACCTCTAACAATGTTCCCCACACTCTAGTAACTGGTATAGGTGGACCCATTAGGCCAGGTGGACCCAATGGTACTATTGGACCCAAGTAATTAATTAAGGTTCCTAAGTTAGGATAAATAATCTAAGAGACTGTATGGTCAAGGGAGGATTAATAATCCTAACAGCTTGTTCCTATTCCTCATGAAGCCCTGATGGATGATCTAAAGTAGTATGGATGTCAGACTTGGACAGTTCAAAATTGAGTGATGATTATTTATATAAATTATCAATCGAGGTCATGATGTTATTGACAAATATGAGAAAGGATACAATCTTCTTCCCCTCCACTAAATGCATTGATCATGCCCAATTATCATCTATGGGAGGCATATTGTAAATTCGTGTTGTATATTTGCATCGCTAACTTAAGCTTGCAAAGAATTCTTGAATGAGGTTTGCAAGAATCTTGAAGGTCTTCAATGTTATTCAGTGCTCTCTTGGGATGAGAGCGGATTTCTATTTCAAGGATCATATCACAAATAAATCACATTTCCATCATCACAATATGATTAAAGAGATTTGATCAAACTATTTTTAACCTTGTCATTCCTAGGAGGTCCCTGTTTCAATTGCATATTTGCAGTTTAAAGGGATGTTCTCCTCGAAAGAATACAAAATAGGTTTCTTGATAGCCATATACTCATTATTCCATGGATGTAAAACCGCTCAACTATAGAGGAAAATGATCTCATATTTCCTCTATTGTTCTCTAAGATCTGCACTAATGTTGTTTCTCAACTACGGAACAAGACAATAACATCATAGGAATGTAACCCTTCTTTTCCTAATTTCCAAATATTTAACATATCCAGATAGTCATCTCAGGTTAGCTCCACGATTAACATATCCTCATACAAACTCATCTTGAGGTGATTCTTGGAGTGTTGGAAAGGGCTTGGAGTGTAGAATCACATCAAGTGGCATGCCACAAGAGATGGACTTTTGACCACAAAAAATATCATTTAATCCCTCAAACAAGCCCATTAAGGTTTTGTAACCAAAATCTACAAAATGAGATGTTTCCCTAAAATGGGATCTAGAAGCCATTTCATTCAATATTGGTCAATTTCATATCATCTTAAAAAAAAACTATGCAAGCGACAAAAGCTTCAACTATTGCAATTTAACTCAAATGTTTACACTAATAATTTCTTACAACTTAAAAGCAATGAAGAATTTTGACAATCTACTATAGTTTAAGATAGAATATTATTGGTAACCTCAAAGCCAATCCATAGAAAATTAAAATTACAAAAAACTTGTGAACCAAAACAAGTTGAAAAATTAAAAACATAATTAATAGCTCAGAGAAAAGAACAATACTAAAAACATAATTACAACAATTGTACTCTCTTAGTAACTTTGTTATTAGTGGGAAAACCAATACAAACTTTATAATTTAATAAATGTTTAATTAACCATCATTTTAGTGTATGAACTTAATACCTATCTTTGGTTCACATTCATTTTTAATAAACTTAATAAATATATTTGATTCAAAATCATTTTATACTCTCTTAGTAACTTTGTTATTAGTGGGAAAACCAATACAAACTTTATAATTTAATAAATGTTTGATTAACCATCATTTTAGTGTATGAACTTAATACCTATCTTTGGTTCACATTCATTTTTAATAAACTTAATAAATATATTTGATTCAAAATCATTTTATAATATTAAAAACATACTCAAATTTGTGTTTTATTTTAGCTACTTTTGATTATGAATGGCTTTCAATATGAAAATGTAAAACTTTAGAAACACATCCATATTTGTCGTTTATTTTAGCTAACTTTGATGATGAATGACTTTCAATATGAAAAAGTAAACACTATGGAACTCCGATGTATACTATGGAACAATTTGTTCATGTTGCATGGTAGTAGTCTTCTTATATTTTTCATTTAACAATTTGTTTATAACTTATTTTGCAAAAATAATAAAATGAGAACAATTTGTTTATAACTTATTTTGCAAAAATAATAAAATGAGATATGGTTCCAATTGCTTCTTATAGAATACGCATTTTGTCATCGCCATATATCAATTACTTTAAAGTGATTTGCCCATCCTCCAAATGTTTTGGAATAAGGAGTTTAATATTTGATTAATGTAGATGTGAAATGCCCATTCTTGCTATGTGTGTTTGATATTTCTCTTTCTTACATCAATGTATATTGTTGTATACTAATTATGTTATACGTGGTTGTCCTAGTGAACAATAAGCATGTCAATTTTCTACGATGGCACTACGATTGTTGGGAGAGGGTTTGGAGTGAGCGA
>LPNX010242320.1:0-31982 GCA_001517045.1 Pseudotsuga menziesii | reverse complement strand
GTTTTTTTCTGTGGTGCCAGGGGGGTTTCCTTTCTGTGGTGGCCGCTTTCTGGGGGGCTTTTACCAAGGGTATTTGGAAGGTTCATGTTTTGATGGGGTTTGGATATTGGATGAAAAAGGGAGTCCATTGGTTTGTCAGCGAAGCGTGTGAGCGTGTATTTAGGATGGATGGAGGACATGGCTCACCATATAAGCAAAGAGGTCGCGGTGGATGGGGATGTGGCTTCATATGAAAGGTGGGAGCGGGAAGGAATCATCTAGCATGACAATGTTTATTGGGACTTGTATTATAAGAAACATCCTAACTTTGGTTAGGTGTTCTATAACATGGGGGTATTGAGATTGTGGTGGTTTCGTCTAGGGAAATTTCTGCTAGATTGGGCCTGGGTGTGAAAGAGGATGTCAACTGGATGCCAGAAGGGGGTCATGGCTTTAGCGGGAGAGGGTCGGTGCCAAAAGGGTTTCATGGCTTTATCAACTCTTGGTGGTATTTTTGCAGCTCCCAACAAGAAGGCAATTCGTTATAGTTTGCATGGGAGGCTAATTCCCCATGCAATGATTCGTTATTTCTTGCATGGCATTGGTTTGACAAGTTATTTAATGTATTGAACTCATTACAAAGTTCATCTGATTGATCTTTATTTTCTATTGCTCAATATTCACTTATCTTACACTTGGGATGCCGAAAGCAATCTGCTATTGTAAATGACATTCTCTACTATCTATTGTTGAAATAATGAGAGGGGGGTGAATCAACATTTGCACAATGATAAAAAAAAATTTAATCAAGAGCAAGTTGTTAATCACCAATCATAGCATATCATCAATGTACATAAAAATAACAAGATGCACAGTACACAATATTTTGACGTGGAAACCCAAGTCCTGAGGGTAAAACCATGGAAGCCTTTTTAAAAATAAATTTGACCCAGCAACAACTGGGGTAAACAAATTTAATACAACTTTACCAGCTATAACTAGAAGAGGATACAACCCCTTAGGCTTCATTAGCTACAACTAACAAGCTGCTACAACAGCTTAACTCACAAGATTGTGAGCCCTAGCACCACCCTACCACCTTGAAGAAAAAGAAGACTGAACCTGTGGACCTGTCAAAACCAATCACTGAACTTGTTGCTGATAATCTCTGCTCTCTGATCACTACCAAGTCATCATTGTATATGATATGTCATTTCACACATCGTTCATGTACATCATTGTACATCTCATCATACACAATCATTCATCAATTAGTTATGCCTGCTTTCACTTATCATCATGCATCATCATAGAGTATAAGCATGCATCATCATAGGGCATACATCATCGTCATAGGGTATGCATCCTCGTCAAATATACAGCGTCATCGTGTATGCATCAACAACATCAAGGCTTGCATCATCATCGTAGTGTGTATAAATGCATCATCATAGAGTGTACATCATCATCACATGCATTATCATCATAGCATGTTTATCAAAGTGTAGCACGCATCATCATGGCATACATCACAACTTCACACTTTACTGTACATAAAAATATACCACTGTATGTACATCACTGTACACTTATACGTTACTGTACATATGCATATACACTCATTGTACAAATAAGCGCACACTGTACATACACTTGTCTACTCATATAAACACATCACTGTACATACACTTGTAATATACTTGTACACTCATTGTACATACATACATTTTCTATTGTTCGAGTATGTCACTGTAGAAGACTCCAGAACTGTAGGTTGTTTATACTAATGAAACTTGGTCTATGTATGACTGTGAAAAGCTTCAGACTGTTTATGGAAGAGAACCAAGATGTTATGGTTTGGACCAATGCAACAATAACCATCACCCAACACACCGTTTAAGCAACCAAATTTGGGACTGTTTAGGACTGTGGAGAACCTTGAAAAATTCGAGACTAAGGTAAGTATGAGTGTTGTAGCTGACCTCAAAATCATACTGCTTTATCCTTCAAATGATCACTATAAGAGGCTTGATTCTAAAAACTCTGGTCTCTTTGGAGCAACACATCACAAAACTCAGACTGATAAATTCGAACTATTCACTTCTTCAAAAACTCAGACTATGCAGAAGACTGTAAAAACCATATTGTTTTCTTAACCCTAAAAAAAAATTCTCTCTGTGGAAATTTCGGGAGTAGGTTGTGTAGAAACTCTTCCTCAGCAACAAAAAGCCTCAGTCAACTGGTGCATTCGTTGTGATGATGTTATGGCAAATGGTTGGTGTATTAATACACTACTTAGGCGTGCCAAAGGTGAGTTATTTATTAATATTTTATTTTTGTTTGGTGGTCTGGTTACTTGTTGTAAGTTTAGGGTTTGAAGTTAGGTTATCAACATTACCATATGTGAGGGTGTGTTTCACCAAGACCCCATCATCATGACCATCAAGATGTGTGGGTTCAAAGACTTCCTAAAACAATTTGACCATCTTAAGGTTACCAACACACAAAAGACCCATATTACTTTTGCCATTCCTTCAAGAGTACAAGGACCATTAGACCATCAGGTGTGGGAGTGCCTAGACTTCTCCTATGATACCATGACCTCATTAAAATGCAAATGACCACTGAATGGGTCATTTGTCTTATTGCAACTTCTTCAACCCGCCAAGAACACTTCTAGGGTACTAGGGCATAGGTTGTCAAACTGGGAAACCAAAGAAACAACTAGGGAACCATAGAAACAACTTAGGGAACTTACACACTCTGAAGGGTGTACAAGGCTTTTGGCATTGTCCCAAGGGCTCCAAGGGCTTCAAACTTGGGCTTGGACAAGGTCAAAAGGTCTCATTTGACATTGTCAGACTTCTAACCATGAAGGGCTCCTCAAGGGGCACCAAGACACACCAACATGCCTATTGGCATCAATGACAATTTAGTCAACATCTATCATAATTATACTCTGGAGATTTGCTAGGGTTTTTCATCCTCATAGTTTTGAGGGTTTTCCCCAAGGTACATATTATGTTATGGTTGAATGTTTTATGTGATTGAATATTCTCTTGATTCAAGTGTTAAGTATCTCTGCACTAAAAAGAATTAAAGCTTAAAGCTTAACATATTTGCACAAACATCAACACTTGTTGAATCAATTTACAGTGCATGATTTTTTATTTTTCGGATTGGGACGTTGGGCTTCCCAGACTTGGGAGAAGTTATATTATCACACTCTTTACATTTTGGCAGGCGATATTATATTCCTCGCTGGCTATTAGACATGGCAGTCTAGAGGTTATTTTTCATTTTGATACTATCAAAATTATGGCATGATGCATACTAATGTGGTATGACATTGGAATGTATTTTTGGACATAGTTGTAATCAGCGGCGGTGACTAGGACTATTATATTGACATAGGGATGATGATCTATTGTCTGATTCCATATGTTTTGTGGACCATTATTCATAGTTGCAATAGTTTTGCATTATGTATGAACTATATGCTTTGTCATTTATGACTTGATTTTGTAATGTGAACACCATGGAGAGCAGCAATGTATTGTTTTATATATGACTGTCTTGACATATACTTCATAAAAGAGTTTTTCTTGTGTAGAAAAAAATATGTGGTTGCCCTAGTACTAAACATTTATGGAAAAATTGTAAATAATGTGTTGTATTATGAGTGCATTTTTTTTTGTAATACAACCCACATATAACAAAGATCTCTATAAAAGGTTGAGTGATCAAATCCATCAAATTACAAACCCAATATATTTAATATCTTTAAGAGTTCAAATACATGAGTTTTTGCAATTGGAAATATTTGATTCATCTCAATGCTTGATAAATTTATATTACTCACAAACTCAAATCCGTATAACTTGTATTCTTTGCATTTTCACATCTTGTCCACTATATATTCATTCTCCAACTATGTTCCAATAGCCACAAATACAATCCTTCCTTTGCAACTTTGTGTAATTCTATTAAAAATACAATATGTATATGGCACACTTATAGAGAAGAAACAAAACAAATTGAATTTTTTTTGTTGTCCAACGACTTTTGTTTTTAAAAACAATAATACAGTATGGTTTATCTTAACCACAAATATTTAAGTGTCAAAAATAATATGCATGGATATTTTATCCCTCTCAATGTTTAATAAATCTGAAGTTAAGATGGAACTATTAGTCTTATCTATTGCATGCATTGTGGTCAATCACCAATGCACAATATTTTCACAGAGTTATTGCCTAAAATTGCCTTCTCTATGGAGCTTTAACATGAGCCTTCTCCTAGAGAACCCAAGGCTACCATATAGATTACCATGGCATGCAAAACACATTGAGTTGTTAAGAGATGTATCCATGTGTATGCATCACCTCCCAAAAATATCATAATTATCTACTTCTCAAGAAAAATTGTCTTCCTCGAACAAGCAACAATCTGCATGTAACTTTATATAAAATTGTTGTGTATGTGTTTTTGCACATAACAAGAACTTCCGCAAACCACATTTTGACAAACTTGTCCACCTTAGACATATTGTATTTGGACAACATGGTATGCTATAGAAAACAAAGTTAGCATCAGGTAAGAACCTATCTCAATCGTTAATTGTGCATATCTCAATCAACACAAGATGAATGATTGGAAATTCAAAATCATTGTTTTCATTTGACTTGATGTCAGATTCCACTCTTTTTCCAACAGGACTTTGGTTCAATGTTAAGGTTACAGAGTCATAACCCTTTCATGAAAGCTCTTTTAAACCGCTTTATTGTTGTGGACCATATGAGAAGAGGTAAGTTTTTTGGGATGTTTTGTTTTCCTTCCATTGTATAAAGGATGACAGAGTGATCATTGCAGGTGAATAGAATTTCACTCTAAATTGACTGGATGTTTCTAGGGATACATCTAGAATCAAAATGAAAGCATATAATACTCCAAGCACATGATTGAATATGCCAAGCTTATGGATGTAAAGACAATTAAATTAAGGCCTACCTAGAGGAATAACATAACAAGAGAAGTAATCTAAGCATACGGATAGATTTTTGGTTTTTAAGAATATTCTGGATGAAATGGGCAGGATAAGGTCATGAGTTACAAATGCCCATATCATGCTCCTATCTTACTCTAGATGAATTAGAAGCAAGACAACAGACTTGCAAGCTATCTCACATTTAATTTGAGTTGGCTTGAGGAAGAAGAATTCATAAAAATGGTTGAAAGAGAATGGTGAAGTATCAAAGCAGGTTCTACGGAGGCTAACAAGTATCAATTAGCAACTTCTCTAAAGAATATTAAGGATGTTGTGGCATTGTGGGCAACAAAGAGGCATGAAAAACTAGATAGAGACTTAGAGGCTATGAAAGGAAAAGTTGTTGAGTGAAGAAATTTGATAAAAAAATCACACTATCTCATATAGTACTTTTATCAAACACTTGAATGCAAATCTGATTTCTAACTTATCTGAACTTAAAAATTCATGAGATGAATTTATCGGAAAGTATTAAGTATAAACATCAATGCATTAAACTTCAAACTGAATAAAAATGATAACACAGAAATTTAGGGCCAAGCCCAGGGCAAAACCTCACCAAAGGAAAACCCAGAGAAAGAATTTTATTTATGAGAGAAATTAAAAATTCAACAACTCAGAATTTCTACAGCACCAAAATATTTTCAGAAACCCTTATCTGAAAAAATTGCATTGAAAAACATGCCAAAATACTCTCATCCAACCCACACATGCGAACTATACAACAGATTTCTCGAAATTCGTGCCAAGTACAGACTGTACGAATTCTGCCAACATTGAATGCAGAAATTTTTGTCTCGTAATTTGTGCCTGCCAATCTGCCTCGATTTCTGTGCATGTACAGTCGGCATTAATGGCTATACAGATTTGGTTGTACGGTCAATGAATTTCAGATGTCTTGGGAATCGTGCCTTCATATTGATGATCAGTTTCTCTCTCTCATAAATCAGAAATTTCCTTCTTGAAATTTATTTCATTCTCTCTCTCTCTTGTTTTTTTCTTCTTATGATGTGATATCTCTTATTTCCCTAGACATTCTTTTATACTTTATCTCACCCAAAACTACCCTAACTAACTCAACCAACTTAATCAATGGATGAGATTAACTTTAGCTGAGGGCTTTCATTTAATGCACATGTTCACTTTATTAAATACATTAAATGAACTTTTTGGGTCCCACAACTTAAACTCACTTTAAGTTTATAAAGTGCAAAGTCACTTTAATAATATAAAAGCACACTTTACATTAAAAAGCTCACTAGGAAAATACAACTTATGTCCCCCCATGTGACATCAAAATCATGGGGATCATGGGGAAGGACCAACTGAGTTATAAAAACTAGCAGTCTCTCTTAACGAGGGAGGTCCTTCCGACAATGCCTATATCTACACCACCTGGGTCTCTATCCTCTAAAGAAGCTCCCTCTTGCTTTGGAATGTGACCTGGAGATCCATGTCGAAAAAAACCTCTAATCTGAGAATTGTCTTGCCTCTGCTCACAACCTTCATACTCGCTGAGTCTCCTGCCAATATAACTCTCCTCATCTGAAGGTATCCTCTGTGCATCTGCTGCCTCATCTTCAGATTCAGTTTCAGATAACCATCCACCTGACCCTAGAAACATCACTTCTCCTTGCGGAAAATAAAACATGTCTCTTCTATTCCCAAGTAAAATTGTGGTACCAACTGGGTTCTCCACCTGATATAGAAACATTTGTCCTGACTTAACAAACAGTCCATACCCATCATCCTCCAATGATGACATAGAAAGTCTACTAACTTTCATGCCTGGAACAAATAGTACCTTGTTTATTTCAAGAACATTTCCCAGATCTAGTTGGAATTTTACAGTTCCAAATCCTCTTATTTCTGCCTAAGGATTTCCAATATCTATTTCAACAAAATGTCCTGGAGTAATTTCTTCTATCCTCTGAAAAACTCCATACTTTTCGGTCATATGGCTAGTTGACCCACTGTCAACTATCCATGTATCATGGTAATCTACTGAACTATCTATACTAGTCTCAACTGATGCCAAAGAAAATTCCTTTTCAAATTTGGCAGCAAAATCTAGTACTTTTGTTGATGTTGCTCCCTCTTTGTCTTCATACTTCTTCTTAGGACATTGACTAGCATAGTGGCCAAACTTGTGGCAGTTATAGCACCGAACCTTACTGAGGTCTTTCTCCATTTTCTTCCCCCCTTTACCTTTTCCTTTGATAAGAAGGGCTACATTTTCTTCACTGCTATGAGTGCCATTCTGGAATGTCCCCTCCCGAGTCTCTTCTTGAACAAAGTCATCCCATAACCTTGTCCAATCAGGAAGATTCTCTCTGGCAACTACTCCTTACACAAATGTGTGCCATTTTGCAGTGAATCCATTAAGAGCATATTTAACAAGCTCTTCATCTTCCACCTTCTCACCAGCAGCACCAAGTTCATCTCTAACTTGAGAATTTTTTGTGAGATAAGTGGTCACTGTATCAGCATCAGTCATCTTGGTATTTTCTCAGTTTTTCTCTGAGAACCATCTTTCTATTCTAGTTCTTACTTTGATAAAGAGTACACAAAGCTTTCCAAATATCAAAAGCATGTTACTTACATGTGACATGAGGTATCACATGAACTTTTATAGAGTCAAAGAAAATTCTTTGTTCTTTGATATCTTTCTTTTCAAAAGCAGACTTCAAAGGAGCATCTGTGGGAACTATGATGGTGTCTGAAGCACCAACAATATCCCATAGCTCCAACTCTTTGAACAATATGGTTATGCACTCTTTCCAAGGGCTGAAATTATCAGACCCATCCAATCTGTCTTCATACCGCAATCCTGCTGAGGTCATGACTTCAACTGATAAACTTTAACTGACCTTGACTTGAATCTCTTATGTTCTGTATCACACAACTTAACACACCTTCTTCAACAATCACGCTCTAATACCATGAAGAAATTTGATAAAAAATCACACTATCTCATATAGTACTTTTATCAAACACTTGAATGCAAATCTAATTTATAACTTGTCTGAACTTAAAAATTCATGAGATGAATTTATCTGAAAGTATTAAGTATAAACACCAATGCATTCAACTTCAAACTGAATAAAAATGATAACACGGAAATTTAGGGCCAAGCCCAAGGCAAAACCTCACCAGAGGAAAACCCAAAGAAAGAATTTTATTTATGAGAGAAATTAAAAATTCAACAACTCAGAATTTCTACAGCACCAAAATAATTTCAGAAACCCTTATCTGAAAAAACTGCATTGAAAAACGTCCCAAAATACTCACAACCAACCCACAAGTGTGAACTGTACAGCAGATTTCTCGAAATTCATGCCAAGTACGGACTGTACGGATTCTGCCAGCATTAGATGCAAAAATTTATATCCCGTAATTTGTGCTTGCCAATTTGCCTCGATTTCTATGCATGAACAGTCAGTATTAATGGTTGTACGATCAATGAATTTCGGAAGTCTTGGGAATCGTGCCTTCAAATTGATGATCAATTTCTCTCTCTCATAAATCAGAAATTTCCTTTTTGAAATTTATTTCTTTCTCTCTCTCTTGTTTTCTTCTTCTTCTGATGTGATATCTCTGATTTCCCTAGACATTCTTTTATACTTTATCTCACCCAAAACTACCCTAACTAACTCAACCAACTTAATCACTGGATGAGATTAACTTTATCTGAGGGCTCTCATTTAATGCACATATTCACTTTATTAAATACATTAAATGAACTTTTTGGGTTCCACAACTTAAACTCACTTTAAGTTTATAAAGTACAAAGTCACTTTAATAATATAAAAACACACTTTACATTAAAAAGCTCACTAGGAAGATACAACTTATGTCCCCCCCATGTGACATCAAAATCATGGGGAAGGACCAACTGAGTTATAAAAAACTAGCATTGAGTAGTGTGATAGAAATGTCAATGGTTTTTTCAACAAGGATGAGAAGAGGAGGGTTAAGGAACAAGAAGATAAAGAGGAAGTTGTTAAAAATGAGAAAAATAGAGTGGGGAATGAAGAGCAGAGAAGTATGGCTTGAAAAAGGGGATGAAAATACAAAGTTCTTTCATGAATTTGTTAATCAAAGGAAGAGGGATAATACTATTTAGGAAGTGAAAAATGAAGGGATCTCAAAGGAGGAATTATCTTATGATGGCTTCATTCAAGAAAGATAGAAGTCCAAGGTCGAATGGGTGGATGGTGGAATTATTTATTGGTTTCTTTGACTTAGTGGTGTATGATTTAATGAAGGTTATAGAAGAAGTGCAAAGGAATGGGAAAGTCTTAAAAGTTTTTAACTCTTATTTATGGCTTTGAAGCCCAAGAAGGATAATCCTAAGTCCTTTGATGAATTTAAAACTATCTCAATATGTAATTGTATTTGTAAGATTATAACTAAGTGATGGTTGTAAGGGTGAAAATGGTGTTTTCCATGAATATCTCAAAAGAATAGTTTGGATTCTTAGTTGGAAGGAAAATTCATGAAGCGATAAGTATCTCAAGAAGGTCTTCACACCATTAAGACTAAAAAACTTCCTACTATGATGATTAAACTGGACTTATCAAAATCTTTTGACAGGACAAGTTGATTGTATTTAAGACTTATGTTACTTGATGTTGGGTTTTGTCTCTTTAAGGTTAATTGGATGATGGGGTGTATCACGTTTGTTTCTTTTGTTATTCTTATGAATGAGGCGGCTTCAACTTTCTTTGTAGGGAGTTATAGCAAGGCTATCCATAATCCCCCATTTAAAGAAATTTGAGGTCTAAAATGGGCCTCCTAAAATAAATAATAAAATAATAGTTATTAATTTTTTAGGAAGAATGAAAAAAACTACTTTTTTTGTTCGTATTTTTTACATATGTTGTGGGTACTCGTTGGATGCGGAATTAAATTCCCCATCAAACGAGCTCTCCCGCTCAGATTTTGAGTAAAAACACAGGGAGATATGTCGAAAATACGAACAAAAAAAGTAGTTTTCTTTTATAACAAATATGTCAATTCAACCATTATGGTTGACTCATTTTATTGAAATTCTATTGGTTCTTAAATTCCAACTCACAAAATTTATTGTTGGCGCGTTTTCTTATAAGGCCCATTATAGACACCAAATTTCCTCTAATGCCTTATTTTTCTTGCTAGTAGAATAGGGTTTGAGTAGAGCGATTATAGAGGCAAGAATATCTATGGTATTAAGATTGGCAGGTTTCTTTCACTTATTCACTTGTTATTTGGATATGATGTTTTACTTTTTACTAATGGGTTTATGAGAGAAGCCAAAATGAAATTTTGGAGATTTATTGTGTGACTATAGGTATGGAAATCAATGACCTTAATTAAGTCTATTGTCTACTTTCATGGGTTGGAGAATGGAGGAGAGTCAATAAATTTGGGTTCTTTTTCCGTTCAAGGTTATTAATTTTCATGATGGTTTTAACTATCTAAGTTTTCTAATAAAACCAAATGGTTATGGCAAGACAAACTAGGGGTGGCTTCTTGAAGGGATGGATGGAAGAATTAATAATTGGTGTAAAAAGTGATTTTCAAGAGGAGGAAGGTTGACCCTCATCAAATTTGCTTTAAAATCCATTATTGTTTATTTGCAATCATTGGCATATATTTCAAAAGGAATTCTAGAGAAGATAAGGGAATCATGTTCTAAATTCTTGTGGAAGGGGGAGTAAATACAATGATGGCATTCTATTGTCTAAGTTTCAAGCATTGGCTAAGCCAAAAGAAGGTGGATGAGGTTTAAAGAATATCCATTTGTTTGGAAAAGTTGTAGTAACTATAAGTTTATGAAACCTTCTCGCCGAAGAGAGTTTATGGAGGAAGATCGTGGAGCAAAAGTATACACGACTAGGATCCTTTTGGAATGCATAAGGAACCCAAGAAAAAATATTCATAATGTATCTATTCACTGGAAGGCAATTGTTTTATCCTATACAATGATCAAGAATTTTGTGGCTTGGAATGTCCAAATGGTAGGAGTAGGTTTCAATTTTTGGGTGGGTGGGTGAGGGGGTGGGTGATGGGGATGTTTTGTTACTTTATGATCTAATTTAGGCCTTGCAAGAAAGGAATATTTGATATAGAAGAGTTATCTTGCATTATTTTGTGTACTATATTCTCTTTCCTTTTTTGCAATCGCACCAATGTGGGTTTTCCCATGTGCATTTGCTCCATGATAATAAAGAGTTATCACACTCATATGTTCAAGAAGAGATGATGCTCCAATATCGTAGACAAGTAATGGACTAATTCTCCAAGAAGAGCTCTTGTTATCCCTCGATCATGTGTGTGTGCTAGAAGGCAAACCATTCCAAGAAGCATCTAGGAAGCACACTATTCAAACTTGCAAGTTATTTTGGAGTCAATACAAGAAGAAATCCAAGTAACATTTCGTAAGGAAAACCTCCTGGATACTTCCCCCCATTCCGAGGATGGTACTCAGGTAAACCCTATATATGAATAGATCATATATAGCTCATCAACAATAGGCTCACTAAGAGAAAACATGTAACAGAGCGATATTTGAAACAGGGTGGTCGGGAGGGTGATAACCTTTTCTTACAACAGTCAATAAAATTATGGCAACAATAGAAACTACTTGAATGTAAAAATAATATAGAAAAAAAGATTGCATCACTTATTGCACTTTCAATGCTGCAAACCGTGTACACAACTCTACCAATTACTACTTTCCCATCAGAGTCCATCTCTACATCCTTTTGACGCTACCAATAAGAAAGCATCATCATTTTAGAATTGTTGTAGTTGCTTATATGTTTTCTAAAACAACTAATGTCACATTCTACAAGAAGAACATCAATGTTCCAGATGTTGCCAGACTATTCTTTAAACAGACATGGATGTATTTCAGCCTTCCCTTTCGTCACCAATCAGGACTTTGGGTTCATCAACCATGTCTATAAGACCCTATGGACTATGTTGCTCGAATTATCAATCCCCTTCAATCCACAATCAGATGGGCAGATAAAAGTTGTGAGCCGGATTCTATTATAGCCTTTGCAAACGTACAATCATTTCCATCTCCACGCATGGAGTGGAAGCTTATAATCAACCTCTACACAGATTGATCAAGCACAACCCTTTTAAAACTTGCCTCAGCTTTCAACCACAGGCTCTATTAGATACTGTAAACACTACTCTTCAATCTTCATCCACACTACAAGTGATCCAGGAGTTGGGCAAAGCAGGGTTCATGGAATCGATACAAGGAATTCATGGGTAAGTTAATAAGATCCTCACGTGGTCCTAGAACAACTACAAGAATAATGAGAATCAACATCAGGTTCATTCAAAGTTAGTTACCAACTCTCCCTACACATGAAGAAGGAATGATTCACAAACAATAATTAAAAACCAAGACTACTCTGCCATGGCTCATATACTATCATGTAAGCTACCGGATAGAATGTATTTGTACAGAAAACTCCATGTCTTAGCATACTTCTTGTTACCTCCCATTTTGTCATGGGTATCCACATATGATTTTTATCACACATTCAGTAGGACTTTACAGGTTGATGGAGGTATGGATGGCTTACTATCCTGTAAGTTATCGGATAAAATGTATTTTTTACTTAAAACTCTGTTTTAGCATACTTCTTGTTACCTCCCATTTTGTCATGGGTGTCCACACCTGATTTTTATCACACTTTCAGTAGGGGGTCACAGGTTAATTGAGGTATGGATGGCCTAGTGTTGATGCTTTCCTTTGTGATAATGCCTTAGACAGTTTGGATGGAATTCTTTCTTGGCTTTGCCTTCGATGATTGATGATGATGCATTCCACTTGTATGTCACTTGTTTATGCTTCATTGATGGAATGTTGTCAAGGACAAACCATGATCATGTCAAAAATTTGGGTCAAACTAATCCTCTATCATAATGCCTGTAGCATGCTCTTTCTGCTGGCTGTCCAATATCAGATCTGGAAATATTATTGTTGGCAACTTCAGTATAGAAACAGGTCCATGTAAATGCCCTTCCTATGCTAATATTTCATTTTTTAAACCTGCTGGAGGTCTATTTTGTAAATTTAGACTGATCCGTTCATAAATAAAGAAATATACCAGGTTGCTTCCTTGTCATGGAGTCACAGCGAAGAAGGCAAATCAGATATATTATTGTGCACTGCCATGACTGCTGTTAAGATATTTTTATGCCAGATTGATTTACCTGCAGATCTAACATATACGAAACTATTATTCAAGTACTGTATCTTCTTCAGACTTCAACATTACAGCAGGTGTTTATTGTTAGTTTTGATGTTGTTAAGAGAACTCACATATCAGTCCCCTTACTGGTTGTTCATTTACTGCAAATAGAAGCTGAGAAAGGACCTACAAACCTCTTCTATAGTCTTGACTAAAAGGTGCACTCAGGCTGCTGTTGATTAGATATAGCATCTTCATGGCATAAATGGTCCTTGGTGGTGGAGAACTTGGCTAGTTTCCATGGTATAATAGTATTTGAGGGTTTGTCCATGGAAGCGTTCGAGTTCATTAGGTGCCT
This sequence comes from Pseudotsuga menziesii, assembly GCA_001517045.1. NCBI lineage: Eukaryota > Viridiplantae > Streptophyta > Pinopsida > Pinales > Pinaceae > Pseudotsuga > Pseudotsuga menziesii. The sequence goes on along the minus strand of LPNX010242320.1, from coordinate 18,397 downwards.
TTGCACTTATGAATGACTTGTCGTTGATGTTCTATGGAACACTCTATCCCATGAGACCTATTTCATGCTTGGGATGATTGGTTATTACATTTCCATGAAGCCCCCTCTCTCTACCATGTTTTGATGGCTTAAACACTCATCTCTTATAGAGCGTTATTGGTTCCCAGCACTTGGATGGCATCTTGGTACTGTTGGCTGTCATTTTATGTGGAACGCTCTACTTGATTCTCCTTCTTGACACATATATCAAGGCATGGCATGTCTTGTAGGTGGGGTCGCACCCTTCTTCATGAAGATTGTTAACTATTGTGAACATATTCCTCTTAGATGTAGGTGGGGTCGCCCCCTTCTATGCCTTGATGTATGAAATCCTTGTTCTATGAATCTATCTTCCACATATGGATTGATGATATAGCATTGGAGATTGGGCTTTGGTTGTGTTACGCCTCAAATTGCTTGAAGCATTCCTTCAAGATATACCATAGTGAGGGGTTTCTTTTTCTTTTGTAAAGGCCAAGTTTTTGGGGTTATATTATGTGGAGTGTTGATTTTAAATACCCCTGATCAGGTCATGGCAAGTCCTCTTGGTTTTCATGGAGAAGTCGTTGCTAGGAACTAGGGCTTGCTATTTGAAGGCCTTTCCTCATCATTTCTAAAGAAAAAGACTTGGGAAGTTCTCTCTAGGGGAGGCACATCTTCTGGTGAAGAAAGAATCAAATTCCGAGAAGTTTCATTTTTTACCTAATTTCGCTGCTGCAGCTACTACGGAAATTAGGGTTTCAAGTTTTGGGTTGATCAATCCACAGTTTTGGCTCGACCTCACCATACCTCAACTCGCCTTGCTAGGGTGCATCTATATGTGAGGTTAGTTTCACAAAATTACAACTTTCATTTTTGACCTAGCTCCTGAACGGGTTTTTGGTTCAGATCTGTAGGCAAGATGATTGGAATGAGGTTGAAGATCATCTTGACAAAGCCACCAACTTCATCTCTTGGAAGTCTAGAGTTCTCATCTTGGAAGAAAATGACCTCTTAAAGTTCGTCAATGAGAAGGTCTTAGAACCAGAAGCTAAAGATGACAAGTCCCAGTGGAGGAAGAATGATGCCCAAGCTAGGAGAATACTAGTGGACTCGGTCAAAAACCACCTGGTTCCTCAAATTTCAAAAAGAAGACAGCTAGGAAGATGTTTAAAACCCTAAAGAGGCTATTTGAGCACAATATCATTGATGTGACTTTCACATTGAGGAACCAGCTATCAAACATGAAGATGTCGAAGTCTGAATCAATTTCCTCATACTTCATGAGGATCACAGAACTCGGAGACAAGTTGAGATCCAGTGGAAAACCTATTGAAGATAAGGAGCTTTTCATGACTACACTAAATGGGCTTCCACCATCTTAGGAATCTTTCATCCAAACCATCAGTGGATGCACCAAGTTGCCCAAATTTGACAGACTATGGGCAGATTGCACTTAGAGGAGACGAAGACTGCAACAAGACAACGACTTCATGGCACCTAACCTGACGAGAATCAAGCATTCATGGCCCATGCCCGGAAAGACAAGGGAAAGGGAAGAAAATCTCATCACCTTAAAGATCAAGGTAGAATACCAAACCCTTTTCCAAACAACAAGAAAAGATGAAGGATCTATCACAAATTCAATGCTTCAGTTGCAAGAAATATTGTCATCATGCAAACAAATGTCCAACTTCAAGCAAAAGGAAACACGAAGCCTCAACAGTTGATGTAGAAGAAGGTCATCATCACAAGAAGCAAAGGAGTGAATACCATACAAAATTCTTCTTCATATCAACATTATCAGGTACTATTCCCACCACTAGTGACACTTGGCCCATAAATAGTGTTGCTTCCAGACATATGACAAGATATAAAGAAAATCTTTCAGAAAAAGTTGAGAAAGAATCCCATCTACGCCTTGTACTTGGAGATGATGCCAAATATACTGTGAAGGGAATTGGGGATACCTCCCTTCAACCAGAATCTAAAGACATGTTACATTTGAATAATGTGTTGTATGTTCCTGGTATGAAAAGAAATATTGTCTCCATATCTACCTTGGAGGACAAGGGATATAAAGTTGCATTTTCAAATGGGAAAGTGCTTGCTTGGCACAAGAACTCAAGCATGGACACAGCGAAAGAAATTGGAGTAAGAGAGGAGAGCTTGTATCGATTGAACACTCCACCAGCTCAAGCACTAGTTCATGACTCCACCAGCATGGGTGGGCTATGGCACAGAAGAATAACTCACATCAACTACAGAGCTCTCCCAACATTTAGAAACATTATGACAGGTCTACCAGTACTTCACATGGACCATAACAGAGTCTGCAAGGGATGTGCACTTGGCAAGAATACCAAGGGATCTTGTCCGAATAATGAGAGCAAATCCAGGCAAATATTGGATCTAGTGCACTCCGACTTGTGCGGACCTGTGACTGTTGCTTCATTAGGAGGTTACAACTACTAAGAAATATTTATTGACGACTACTCACGGAAGACTTGGATATACTTTCTCAAGACCAAGGAATCCAAGGAAGTGCTTAGCAAGTGTTGTCGCCTTACACACGCCTAGGGAGAAACGCAGCAAAAATCTTCAAGTTCTCGATGTGTCCCTAGGGGCAAGTCTTGAGTCAGCAACTGTCACCTGCTCCTGACTCCTCTGTTTAGGCCACTCCTAACGGAGCCAAGGGGGTTAGTCCCTACGAAATAGTTTATAAGGCTCTTGGAGTTTATTAGTTATGGATGAGATGGTTGTTAGGAGTTGCTTTAGAATTAAATAATATCTAACTCAAGCACTGCAAAAATTGAAATAATATAATTCAACAACATAAAATGACATTCGCAATAGATTTGAATGAAGCAGAATAGAAGACTGATACAATATAAACTAGTGCCAAAATGGAGTCAAAGTAAAATAAGTGCTGCTGAAAATGAGAAATGTTTGGCACTGTACGTGGTCAGTTTAAACTTATTCAATGATGACTGAGTTAAGGGGAAAGGGGATTCCCGATATACCGTGAGGTACTGGGAATATGTCCAGATTCTGAGCAGAGTGGTTCCGCACAAGAAAATGTGGGCTAGATGGAGTCGTGGGGGCGATGTTCAACACTACACCAACAAGGATGTAGCCTAACGAGACCCCACGGTCGCTTTGTAGTTGTTCTCGCTTTCCTTGAAGAATTTTCCCACTATTCCTCAGGTTCGTTACGCCAGATTTCCCTAATGTTTTAGGGAATTTGTTTTTATAAATGTGAGTTTGCTTAGTTAGATGTGAGAAATCAATCAGTGCACATTCTTGCTTTTGATTATCCCAAAGCTTAGGGCGAACCTGCGATGGGCAAGAGCATACACCGAAATGGCAAATTGTTTTATTCCAAATTGATATAGTAAAACGAAAAAAGGTAAAATTGGTGAGACTAATTACTACGGCAAGGAATATATTTTCCCCAAACGAACAAGCTCCTTTGGGTAATTCAGTATATCAATGTCGGGTTAGTGTTTGTTACTTTGCCCAAAAATTAAAGAAATAAAACTAAAACTAACTAAGCAAAGAATACAGCCCGTGAAGGCGGATTGTGTGCATGTGTTGTAAAAATAGAACATTAGAAAAAGACAAACCATAAAAAGACACTGCAAAACCCCCCAAGAGGGATGGAGTGTGGGCGCTATGTATCCCACTTGCTTTTTATTTATGACTACTTACAATGCTTTTAAAGAAAAAGAAATGTCTTTTGACCCTTGAAGAATGGGTCAAAAAGGATTACAAACTTGCTTAGGGAAGAAAAGGAATGAAAGAGGGGGATGGCAGATGGATCGTGGGTGCTCCGGATGGCCCAAAACTTGATTTTTTGGCAACACCTCCCTCTCTTTTTCCTCCGACCTGCTAAAAACCAGCAAGCTAATAAAGCAAAGTTAGTGGGTTAATGCTTTAAAAATACATAAAAAATACAACCTAGTACTTGCCGAAAGAGAAAGATTTTGCTACTTCGAGAACTGGGAAAGAGAAACTAGATCTAAACTTTTGATTATGAAACCAAAGCACTTTTTAGATCTAATTAAACAAGTAAATAAAAATGATGAACATTAGCATACGATTTACTTGTTAAATGAAAGTAACCGAGAGAGAAAGATAAAATTTTAAGGAGGAGAAGAAAAACTACTCAAGTCTCGAACCTTTCTTGCAAGATTGGAAGGATCTTTAATGCGGGAAAAGAATGCTTATGTGTTGGTTTCAACTTATAATCCAAAGTAAAGGAGATGCAACCGAGCTCAACCTTTCACTCGGGATGGTAATCTGCACACTCATCAAGCTTGCACAAAACGAATTAGATATAGTACACCCCACAGTTAGAAAACCAAAAGATCATGAATTATAACCGACTAAAGCATGAACTCTTAGATCGCTAATAGCGAGAAAATAAATAAGCAAATTGACAGCTGCAAATGCTTACCCTACGTGCTACAGAGAGCCTTCTAAGCCAGATTATTAGTTATGCAAAGCAAAATAATTGAACAATATTACCTCACAAAGAAATCCCCATATGCACAACTTGCCACGGATCATAAGCCTCCAAAGCCTTTCAAATTTTATCCATAAACACAAAGAAAGGCAAAGTGGACTATTGTGTGGAGTGGGTATCAGTATCCAGACTCGTCCCACTAGCCCCCACTCCCGCTATGGACCCAGATTGTGTGGAGTGGGAATCAAGATATCCATATTCGTCCCACTAGTCCCCCTAGGGCAATGAACCAAGAAGTTGAGGAGGGTCCTACCCTTCATATCGGTCCAACAATCTGACATTACACTGCATCTTGTTAAGTCCCATGACTTTCAAAGCTCCTCCAATCTATGTGTGCAATCGGCCTTTTCATCTTGAAGGATGGGCCCTCTCAACTCAACATAACTGGGGGGCTTAAACCCCAGTCCAACAATAGAAGTTGCCTCAAACATGGACACATAAAATGGGTCCTTTGCAAAGTTCAATGAAATAGCACTCCATAGCAAGCATTAACCAATAAGTTTTTTTGCGCCTAATTTCTCCTTACTTTCACCATGGACCTGTAAATTTTCCTTTAATATTCAACTAGGGCTAAACAATGCATTCAAATATTTATTGATAACCACACATGAATATCTTTTACAGTATGCAGCAGAATATAAAACTGAGAAATAACTCACAACATCACAGCATAAAAATGACACAGACATTTTGGGTATGAAAACCACGGGAAAAACCCAAGATGGGAAAACCGGTGCAGCAGACAGATATAGATTTTATTATGAGAAAATATGGAACTTTTACAATCACTGCAAATTCACCCAAACCCGGCGAATGCAGTAACCGGCAGAATCACTGGGAAAATCCCAACTAAACCTCAACACCCTCCTGTGTGGGTGTACGGCCCAGCTGTACGAAGCTTGGTGATCATGTTGCTCGCTCCTCCGTCTTCTCAGCTAAATCCTATGTTTGACTTTCTCTCCCTATCTGTATCCTGTCTCTATCGAAATACAAGTGTATGTGTCCTCTCCACCAATTGATCTCTCTTTTATAACTTTAGGTAAAGCGAAAACCCTAATTTCACTTTCACTTTAACTAGTGTTTCACTAAAGTTAATTTAGTTAATTTATTTTCCAAAGTAAACTTAGGAAAAGTAAATTAAATACAATTGGTTTCCTAATTTAAGTCTTCTGCATGCAAGAACACATGCATTGTCACATGCTACAATTTGCAAAACATTTTTATGTTTTAAGAAACATTATGTTATATTTTATGTTAAAGTTTGTAATTAATGACCAAATGGGGTCAAGGATAATTTAATGTAATTGCAGAATATTTTTAATAAATAAATGAAAGATGAGACAACAACTTAGGGAAGCTGTAAAATGAGTGTTTTACTGGTCACTTGATGGAGGAGGTTGGGTTGAGAGCAGATTGACATGTGGCAGCATCCTCAAACTACTTCTAGCTGTTGCAGGTGGCAACTTCCCTATTTTTGTGGTCATGATTCCCCAAGAAAGTGGAACAAGAGCAGGTGGCTCATTAAGTAAAAACTGACCCAAAAGACCTAGGCATGCTAATAAAATTTCCCATTGAAAACAGCTGAGGCTGCTCATTCTGGATTTGTGATCACTCTGAGTGAATGAATTGCACAAGAGAATTCGATGGAGGGGACTAGCTGAAGTAAGTTTGAGTGGAAAAGTGTTGTAGACCTGAACTAGTGCAGCTATTCTAAGTTGAGTTCATACTGCTGCAAGCAAAACTGATTTACTGTTGGATACTCAGTGGAGTTGCAGAGGATTTCTAGACTACATCTCTCACCCAATACTTCTACTAGGTGGACCAGGAGACAAGCTCAGGGGTCCTGAGAATTGCAGTCCAGCTCTTCTCCAGGAGTTGGTTGGGAGGAACAGGTTGCTTACGTTGTTGTCACCAAATCTATACTTCCATGTTTTACTTGTTTAGTTCAGTCATTTAATTATTTACTGTATCTGGAAAGTTTAAGATTTATCAAGGATATAGTATATTTCTGTTTTTATTTATGTTAGGGTTAGTTAGGAGAAATGTATGTGTCGTGAAAGTTAATAAGTTCTGAACCAGCTAGATTAGGGTAAATGAGTAGAGAAATTTCGGAGTTAATTGATAAATAGAAAGTAAATATCTAAACTATATTTTTCCACACCTTTTGTAAGGTAGTACTCTAGTACAGTAGGTTAGATTAGATACAGATGAAGAACTAAATGAGGTATGCTTGAATATGTTTATTTACTTTCTACAGGTTTCATAAGAGTTATTCATCAGTATGTTTCTCTGTTCTATATGAGAAGTATTTCTTAGAAGAAGTAGTCTGTAATGATATAGACAAATCTATCTCTAGGAAGTTTAATATACTTAATCTATGTATTTATTTACACTGTAGATAGGTTATTTACTATAAGCTTAATATTATAATAGTTAATAGACGTTATACAAACAGAAATTTAATAAGCAGGGTTAACATAGAAGAACAGTAAATATGGCAAGAAATTTACTGAGATAAATTCATTGTTAATCCAAGTAAAATGAAATCAAAATAACATTATAATCAACACTAACCATGTACACATTCGAAATTAAAATATGGATTTATACCTTCTTTTCTATTAACAGAAGGATTTTACAAGTTCACACATATACAGATTTTATTTAACATACATTTCTTCATGTATTTAACCATAATTTTTCTGATAGATAAATCTACCAAAATTAAATACTTTATCTAAAAGAAAACAGAAGTTAACTCAGGAATTACAGTAAAAACTTAGGTCGTATAATCCATTATTTTTCTTCTATCTATTTACTGAAGAAAATTTATTATTTATGTAAAATCAAACTATAACTTAGAAACTAACTATCCGAAACATTTATTTTCATGTTTAAACATAATCCAAATAAATATAAATTTTACAGTAACAAAAATCTTGTTCAGGATATTATACACAGAATCAAAGAAAAACCCGAACAGTTAAGAATATCACAGTTGCCTTCACTTATTTAAAACCACGGCAAATATTTATATAAATTATCAAAATATAGTTTGCAAAATAGTAAGCTTTGAGCTTAACTAAAATTCAAATAGCATTCAACCCTAAAACTGAAACTATATCAGTTACAGCCCAATGGCCTGTTCAAATAAGTCACGGCTTAAAGCTGGTATCAAAATAACATCACTATATTTCAACCATGGCCGAAAAGGCCTAAAAATTAAATTAATTAAGTAACGGCTATGAAAGCCCCAAAACCTTTCATTACAAAACAGCCACTAGGGATTTGAAAAACAAACAGAGCATCTATTAGCCACGACCGAACAAGTAACCAACAACCACGGGGCAGAATCTTCCTAAAACGCTATACAACCAAGTGCAGGAGAACCTCTGGTGAAACCAAGGCTTACCGGAATGAATGTCATCATGGAAGCCCTGTTGGTGGAGTCCTTCAGAACCGAGCCATTGTCTTGAGAACCTGCACAAATCAAACTCCGAATGTTAAATACATATAAATTAACAAATTAATAACTTCTTTATGTGCAGAAGAGTTTTTAAACAAGTTCGATTCTTACCCAAGAGAGTTGCGCAGTTGTTTTGACGTTGTGAGCCAACCCTAGCCTCCTCCGATAGTACCACGAGCTGAAGTAGAGCACTGTCAGAAGAAACACAACTCGCAGTGTTCAAGTGTGAGGTCCCAAGCCACGACGAACTAAGGATCAAACCCACACTAGGAAACAAGCAGTAAAAACTTAGAACCTGTTACTCGCTACTAACATTCTTTTTACAGTCAAGAACCAAGCTCACTCCTTCAAAACGACTCTCACCACGCAGTGTATAGTTAAAAGCACTTGCAGAGTCAAAATATCAACAGGAGATACGATTACGAAGCTAGGGTAATGGTGCTGAAGAGTATCACACGGATTAGATTCAGTAGATACATCAATCTCTTTACACAGTGAAGGAATGACTCTAGCAAGGAAGCATACGCTCAATGGAGTGACAGTAAAGCCATGCGGCAATGAGCCTACGGCTGCTCACTCCACAGCTCTGAAAACAAATGAACTAAAATGCGTTTTTTTAGGTTAAGAACAGACTTATATTGCCTCCAAGGTCAACTAAAACCCTAATCATTGAACACCAACCACGTGTCCTCCAAATTATTTGCGAGATATGGGTTTCATGATATAGTTCGAATTTCTCACCTGCACACATTTTGTATAAAGGTCAAACCATAGGATAGCATTTGCTTTGGTTTCATACTCTACGATTTTGGGTTTTGTTGTTTAAACCAAAAACATAAATGTGGGAGGTATTCACGAAAGACTAGGGTTTTTAAAGTAAGCTTAAACCCAAGCAAATGCTTATCCTTGTTCTCTCTCATCTTTTTTAATGTTTAGTAATTGTTTTAGTAAGGTACAAAAACAATGGAGGATGAACCATTAATTTATACATAAATACTTGAACTTAGAGATTATTTAACTAGGACTTAGTCTAGCCATTGATCTACAAATACGAATAATTGCCTTGATAGTAAACTCTTGTAAAATAAGAATTCATATAAAAGATAACGAAATACTAATACTTGGTTAAAGGAAAATCATTGGAATAGAATATTTATTTATAGCTTTTGGTCACAAGTAATTTTATCACATCAATTAATTTATAGATTTCCTAGGTTACTATACTCTTAATGGCAAAATGAGATCTATCCATAAGATGCAACTTCTAAAATTAAATACAAGCTCTTAACTGAAAACACCATAGGACAGTTAATTGAACAAGTCTGTGACAATAAACATAACTGAACTAAATCCAGTTTATTACAATATTGTTTTACAAGCATTTATGCAGGTGTCTAACAACAAAAGATCAACAATACCTCTTACGGGGTCAAGCTGCAAAACAAACATTTTAACTAGCATTTTATCCTATGCTAGTTGAACAATAATCTCGATCTGGAAATACTGGTAACAAAATTGCTTACCTGTATAGAACCTGTAAAAGAAGCATCACTTCACTGCGTTAGCTGTAAGCTAAGTAAGCCCTGATCTCAACTAAGGTTCTTTCCTACTTGTCAGAAGACAGTAAAAAGTTAAAAGCACACTTAGTATCAGGTTTAGATGTAGTTTTCTTTCCTGTCCTTTTGAAACATAAACTGCTGAATTCAACATCCGTAACATAGTACTTTATAGATAAACAAATAAATTATATAGAACTAAAGAATTACAATGCTCAATTCTAAATACTACTGTTTGAGTAACCGTTAGCAGTTATTGGTTCTTAGGTAGTGACATCTACGAACATTTTATGTTACATGAAAAATTTTAAATTTTTATGAATTTTTGGGTTATTACATGCATGCAGGAAGACCTTCTTTGTGTTGTTAGTTTAACAGGACCTTATAGAAGGTTACCCACCAGGTTTGCATCTTGACACAAAGAAAGCCGATGTGGACTATTGTATGGAGTGGATATCAGTATCTAGACTCGTCTCACTAACCCCCACTCGTCACAGCCTCCTTGTATTGTTTCTTTAGCCCAATGCCCTCCATTGCTTGTGCAACCTTAGCAATGAGTTTTGAGGTTGTTTGGTTGCAATGACCCACATCATGCCCTGCTATTTGTGTAAGGTGGTATTTCAGCCTACTTATCCCACCTATCATTCTCTTCCCACGTAGATTGCAAGTGAGAATTTGTCGATTGAGTGGGTCAACAAGTGTGCCCCACTCCCAAAATGGATCCAAAGTCTTCAACATCTTGTATATGGAAAAAATGAAGCTTGATACTTTGAAACTAAGGCAAGAAAAAAAACGTTTTTTAGCATATGTGATTGATGGAAATGTAAAACGCAACAATAAATCGAAGATATATTGAGAATTCAAACATTGATTTGATGAGGGAAAATAAATGAACATTTTTGTGAGGATTTATAAGGATCTAGGGCCAAAAAAAATGTAAAAACGTTTTTTTGGCATGTTTAATTGTTGCAAATAACATGATAAGTGCAAAAAAATTGTTTAAGACTATAAAAATCAATTTTGAAGATGGAGAATCAATTGGCAATGTAAATCAACAAGAATACCTCTCGGAAAAATGGGAAACTAAGTAGCATGGGCACCCATACCCAGGGGTAGGGTACGCATACTCGTAGCGGATACTCATACCCACATATCAGATACCCCATACCCACGTACCTTGTCGTACTCGAAACTGATGTAACCAAGACGTTTCTCACAGATTCAGGGGGCATTAATTGTAGACAGGATGGAGTACCCCTGTTTTGGGGACGCCTAGGGATGCCCAAAGACCAGTTTTGTATTGGGTACCCATGTTTTGGTGACGCCTAGGGACTAATTTGTATGAGCCCAGCCAATTTTGTACAAGTGACATTGAAGTCGGTAATATTAAATTGTTAAAGTAAGATGTTTGAGAGTGGTTCCAACCTAAGTCACATAGTTCGAATTCGAATTCGAGTTCGATGACCATTTGATTCGATTCGAATTCGAATTTCTCTATGAGGTTCGTTTGAGATTCGTCTTTAGATTCGAATATATATATTATATATATTAACTGAAATACAGTACAAACTAATAAAAATTTATATCAACAATTTATTTGTGGAACTGGAAATGCACAACTCATGGTTTGTTTAAACTTTCAACTCAATTGTTGAGATAAATTTAATCTCAATTGCGATTAACTTCACTCTTCAATGGTGGCACAACAGAATCACGGGTCTGTGACTGCAGTTGCACTTGTAGATTCTAGTCTGTAACTCAAACAATGGGCTGATGATTGAGCAGTAGAAGTGATTCATGAACATTGAGATGGAAACTCATGGAGTCGTGAGCTCTAATACCTAGCATGAGGGTTTCTTTGCTAAGCAACGACAAGCAAAGATGAAAAACTTTGCACACAAGTTGGGATTCGAGACTAGAGTAAGTAGACCGTAGCGTGTTAGGACTAAGTTTTAGGTGAAAAAACCAACCCCAATTTTTTTTTATTTTTTGATTAAATTCGTCTTCAGATTTGAACCAGCTTGAGATTCGGCAAAATTCGAACCTAAAGGTTCAAATTCGCCGAATCTTGTGACTTAGGTTCCAACCTCAATGGACATCATATCCAAAAAGTAGAATTTTAGATCCCAATCAAAATTTCAAGATTGCAACATTTCCACTAGATTCTATTACGTACAAGGGTATGGGATTGGCATTTAATCAAGCACATCAACCACTCTATGTACCTTGATGTTGGTGGTGCTTATTGTTGAACTCCTTTGTCATGACCTTAAAAAAAATGTTCCCTTCACTCAAGCAAAATCACTTATTAGGCATGGGAAGTTTTTTGTACTTTATTTTAACACTTGAACTAGGAAGTTTCATCAAAACTATAGGGTATTGACTAATGTCCTTTGAGGACCAACTTCAAGATTTATGGTAGAGGCAAGGGATGGACCCTAGAGGAGGGGGCATAGGATGTAATTGATGAATAGGATCCCAATATAGGCAAGGATTTGGATATGTAATTATTTATTGTAGCATGAGGTTTATTGGTCTCTATAGGCCATTTAGCCCCTTTGTTTATGTATTTTGGGTCAAATATGGATTGCACTTGATGGTTTTTTAGTTGTATGCACCCCTATTATATACATGAATATCTTTGCATATTTGTGTATAATGATTTCGATTCATATTACATGAATATATATGTACATTGAAAATGATTTAAATTTCATATGTATTATAATTTAAATTTTTATAATTATAAAAAATTAAATATATATGTAGTACCCCCAACGTACCCAAGTCCCCTGTTTTCAAAAAGTGTCGTCCCCATCCCCACACCCATCTCTGTCCCCGTCCCCGTCCCCATACCCAAGTTTCCTGGCAACTTAGATGAGAAATGATGGGAAAATTTTTTACATACCTTCAGCTATGATAATTGTGGAAAAAAACTCTAAATGGCAAGATCCAATCTTCAAATTTGATGCTTGATGGCAAAGGAAATGATGCCTAAAATCATTCTTGGTCTCCTTAGCTCTCTTCTCAGTCGTTGTAGTGTGCAAATGAGCAAAAAAAAAAAGTGAAAAAAAAACAACTTAAAACCCTTTTCTCTGTCCCTATTCGTGTGACCAATTTTTTCGGTCGACTCGCGATTTCTCAGGCACAACTCGGCAATTTTTTCGAAAAAGGGCCGATTTTTTCGGTGATTTTTCGTCAAAAATTGTCGTGCTGAAAAATGCATGATTCTTAGACATCGGCGATTTCTCAACCGATGTTGGTAACAATGGTCTACATTGAGTTGCTTGTCTAAGACAGCTAGTTTGAACGGTAACACAGGGTAAATCATTATGTATCTTGTGTGGATGCTATTTGTTTCTGCTGTGCATTTATATGGTTGTTTAGATCAATGTTGAAAAAGTCGACCTCGGCAAAAAGTCAGCGAGGGTCCTGATTACAACTTCTCGGCAACATCGGCAAAAAAACGGCAAAAATCGGCAAAAGTCGGCAAACATTAAAAAATAGAAAATATATTCATTTTTTTAGAATTTTAAACATATAAAGCAACAATAACATCAGAAAAACATATTGGAACATAAATATGAACATTGATATATATCATCATCATGTAGTCATGCCAAATATAAAATGATACATCAAAGTCAATACTGAAAGTCTGAAACATCATAGTTGTCCAATCAAGGACTCAAAAGTGTATAAAGTTTAAACAATACAAAATGACATCACTTATATAAATGTATCTGAGGAAAACTAGCATCTTCCCCTTTTACGGGAAAATATCATGGGTCTTTTGTCAGGCCTGCCCCTAGCACTAGAAGTAGCAGTAGAAGGCCCTGAGCTTGCATCTAATACTCGACGCTGAGTGATGGATGGAGGACTAGATGTATCAAGCGGTGTAGAAGGTGGTGGCAATGCTAGCACATCACCCTCCATGGTGCCTCCAACCACCTCCTCCTCCTCCTCTTCCTCCTCCTCTTGCCCCTCCTCTAGCCATGCAGGTGCCTCCTCCATGATAGGAGTCTCAATCTCCACCCTCCACTTCAACAATATATCAATATTGTCCAAGGAGATGGCATTTGCATCTGGTTCTTTCTGTATCTATGCCATCCACAACTGTAGGTTGTAATGAACATACACCAAGTCATTAAGACATGTGAACTCCAACATTTAATAAAAAAAATTTAGAGTCTAAAGGATCGTAGATTTATAGATTGCATTAAACATTTAAATGCAATTGCTTTGTTCAAATTCTAAGTTCTAAGTTTCTAACCTTCTGCGTCTCTTTGCATGTATTTTTTCAAATACACTCCAATTCCGCTCACATCCCGAAACTGTACAGGTTTGGCTAAGGATTCTGATGGCAAATTTCCGTAAATTCGGTGTCCTCACACCATAGGTTCGCCACCAAGTGGCTACATGTCACCAAACAAGAAATAAATATAAATAAATCATAATTCATCTTTCAAATAAAGGTGAAAACTTAAAACGGTCTAATAAGATAATAATTTACCTGGCATGAATTCGGTCCTGTCATGAATAGCATCAGCAAAGCTAAATACTCCAGTACCATCCCGATAAACCGCTATCTCGTGATTGACTGCATTGCGAGTGTCATAATCAGGTATCATCCTCTGAATACAAGTGAGAAGCCCCTCCAAAACCTCACCATCAAAATCAAAATTGCATTTGTAGGCAAATGTGGGGTTGAGGAAGAGTCATGCTGCATGAATGGGTCGATGAAGCATCCCAATCCATCGAGTATCAATCAACTCCCATAACAACATGTGCCTGTCATGCCCTGGGGTACCCTTTCCCACATAGAAATTATGAATGCTCTCTTTGGCCCTATCCATGGCCTCATATAAATAGCCCATTGCAGGCTTATCACCATCAACAAGTCACAGAACCCTCACTAAAGGTTCACTAACCGAGCACACTTCCTCCATTCCTTCCCAGAAGGCATCAGTGTACACCAGCTTGGCAATGGTTTTCCCATCCTCTCTCCTACTGTAAGCACAATCGCGCCACTCATCACAAACAAACATTTGCTTCAACTCAAACTGACATTGAAGCAAAGACTAAAGAGTAATAAATGTGGTGGCAAAACGCGTGATTGCAGGACGCTTCAATTCCTTGTTTTTAGTGTGCCTCCTCATGAGACTAAGAACAAAACCATGGTTGTAAATGAACTTAGGGATGGCCCTAGCTTGATCAATCACCACCTTGATAAAGGGAATTTTCTCCATATCCTCCAACATCAATTCAATGCAATGAGTTGTGCATGGAGTCCAAAACAAAGAGGGGTACCTATCCATAAGCATCCTGCCAGCAGCCACATAATTAGCTGCATTATCTATAATAACTTGCACAACATTGTGCGCCCCAATATCCTGGATGAACCCATCCATCAACTCGCATAAAAGTGTTGCATCTTTTACATGTGCCGATGCATCAACTGATTTTACAAACATGGTACCTCTAAGACAATGTACCAAGAAGTTGATAAGGCTTCTACCCTTACCGTCTGTCCACCCATCTGACATGACTGTGCATCCAGTGCTCTCCCATGACTGCCTAAACTCTGCCAACCTAGCACCGATGTCCATCTTTTCTGCTTGAAGGATTGGGCCCCGCAACTCCTGAAAGGTGGCACTTTTATAACCTGGGCCAACTACTGCAATGGCATCACACATCAGCTGCCAAAATGGATTGTTTTTAACAATGCTGAGAGGTATGTGACTCCAGTAAAGACACCTTCCCATTACCCTGTCTACTTCTACCTTTTCCGATTTCTTTATAACTGACTTGATAGAAGGTTGTGAGCCTAGTCCAACATAATGGGATGCAAGCCCCGCCTCCCAAGAGGTGAAGCTATAGAGCCCCTCCCACTACCCTCACCGATAGTGGTACATAGAGATGCCCCTAAACTTCTTGCTTGGCCAAAAGCTGCAAGCTCAGCTCTATTTGCAGCGATCTCATCCTTCTTTCTCATTTTTTCATGGATGGCGTCATGGGCATCTCTCATGATTTCTGGGGTCACTGCAGTACAAAGGCCAACATCATGGCCAGGTAGTTTGGCTAGATGGTATTTCAACCTGTTAACCCCTCCCTACATGTGATGCCCACATAATTTGCAAGTCAAATTTTGCCTATTGTTGCCATCCTCAGGCTCACCATACTGCCAAAATGGGTCCAATATCTTTGGCCATTTTGCAATTGGAATGCTTCAAGCCTTCAACTCAAGTGCAACCCTAGGGCACAAAAACAAAAAAAATTACATTAAACTCCATTGGAAAACAATAGCAACATTCTAGCTTAAAAAATCAAACCTCTGAATTTAGATTTTAAGCCATGAAAGATAAGAAGAAGAGGGTGGCTAAGATGTAAAAAAACAAGCATGTTATTTTCCATTCTAATTTTTTAAAACCCCCATTTACATTGGGACTGTTTTTCATTTTTTGGGGCATGGAAATCAATGGCAAAATAGTAAAAACAAATAGCAAAGAAATATGCAAGAAATAGGCAAAGAAATAGTAAAAGAAATATGCAAGAAATCTTTCAAACAGTCCATGGAAAAGATAGAAAAACAATGGGATAAAATGCACATACCTTGAACACTTGCTCCACTAAAATCCTTGGTTGAAATGCTAAATGGTGTTGAAAGCCTCCAAAGGTGTTGGTGGTCTCCTCAAGCCCTTCTCCTCCACTTCCAACAAGCTCATTTGCCAAATGAAAAAGAAAACCGTTTTTTTCCTTTACTAGGCCACGGATTGCCTGCCTGGGCGATTTTTTACATCGACCCGCGCTTTTTCCCAAAAAGTCGTGCTCCGGCGATTTTTTTAAAAATCGTGTGAAAAAGAAAACCGTTTTTTTCCTTTACTAGGCCACGGATTGCTTGCCTGGGCGATTTTTTACATCGACCTGCGCTTTTTCCCAAAAAGTTGTGCTCCGGCGATTTTTTTAAAAATCGCGATTTTTTCTCGGCGAAAAATCAGCTAGGTGAAAAAATCGTGAGTTTTGCGATTTCTCGCGATTTTTCGGTGAGGTTGTCAACACTAGTTTAGATAATGTATTTTCAGTTTTAATGTTCAGTTATGCAATAATATTTATTTGTTAAGTTGTAACTAAAGAAAACATTAAATAAGCTGTAAATCAAGGGTTTAAACATAAAATTTCACACATCCCAGGGGTCAAAACTGGGGTATTAGCTACCCAACTATCATACGGTGCCTCTCATGCACTGACCTATAAATTCTAAGTCCAACTCATACTATTTGAAGATTTGCTTTACATTAATAGATTTCCCTATAGTATGATAAATAATTGCTCGCAATTAATGAAATCTGCTATAATGAACAGAAACAGCCTACTAATTTTAAATTGGCCCACCATCCTGAAAATCTACCTACATGCTACAACACTATAATATCATACTGCAAACTAAGACCAACCCCCAAATTCTTAGGAAATTACCTAAAAGTTTAAAACTATTAGAATCAGCACCTATTTAAAGGAAACCACTCTACAATCATGTAAATGTCCAAGTCAGAAAGTTACTTGCAAAAGTGTGATATTGGTCTATAAATTGTAATTCGGCTTCCTGACATTGAAATACCCTACACATTATAGAACTGGCCTATAAAAAAGGAAAGTTGTCCTGAAAATACTCAATTACAACACATGACCACAAAGTCAGTCTACAAATTAAGTCTGAACTGCAAAAAATAGGGATCAGTTATGTCTCTAAGGCTTTTTTTGACATATATGGTGTTCTAGAATATATCCATGTTTCAATATTTACTAGTTGAATTCCTCCAATCCTACTCTCCAATAAAAGTTTAAATCCTCATTGCATCAAATGCTGCAAAAACATACAAAAGAGATGTCACCTTTTACAAGTCATCTTGCTTCGACGTAAAACTGTTATTTTATGAGCCCTTGTTGTCAGCGTGCCTTCACTATGTGATTTCTGACTCTCATTTCCTTTTGAATGAATGTTGAAAAACTGCATACCTAGTTTGTTCAAAACTTTATAAGATTTTGATGATAAATAAGATAGTTCATAAATTTTATTTTACTTGGTCATTCAACTGACTCCAGCCAGCTTATAAATTGTTAGTGTCATGTTGCTGCACCAGCTGTTTGGAATAAAGGGAAGTAAAATAATATACAAGTTTGAGAAGAAATTGTTGACATTTGAAGGACTTCATGACCTGAAATACAAAAATTGACCTACATCAAGAAGAATAGTTCTGAAAGAAATTAAATGATGCCTGATAACAAAGTAAAGGTATACAAAAATTTGTAAAACCCTCAACAGCGTGGCCTTTTCTTCACAGAATCACAACTCTAACATGTAGGGTGGCTGCAATAAGGTAATTGCTTCTCTTTTTGGACATGTTTATTTTTTGTATAATATATGTAGCATTTTTTCAAATATATGCACAAATGACTAGTAGTTGTAGAAAAATTGACTTATACACATCAAAAGAGAGAATTAAGGGACTCGCCAATGTTGTGTAGGTTTTCTGCAGTTGCTGACACATTTATTTTGATTAAAAACTCCTCAATAATCACATAAAGCCTCACAACTAGTCTTGGGTGCAAGGTAGATGGCCAGTACCTCCTTAAACTCTTCCTTAACCCAAACATGACCCTTTCCCATTCTCTCCAAATCCAGTGCTATGAGATTGTCATCTTATGGGACATTAAAAACAGTCTACAGATTGAAATATCCCAAATACTGATATTTTCTATTTCTGAACAATTATGCGGATATAACTGGGCTTACAGACTGCCAGCCAAAAATCCCTATTTTATAGGAAA
>LPNX010242306.1:194888-234124 GCA_001517045.1 Pseudotsuga menziesii | reverse complement strand
AAAGGTGAATCTGTCGTTTGGTCCTTTTACCGCAATACCCCTATTCAGGGATATCCCGAGAACTGCGAAAGGTAGCCCTTCAGTTACTGAATGGAGTGCGGTATTCCATTCAGGCCTCTGGAACCAATCTCGCGACTTCAACCCTCCTAAGGGAGAGGCCCTCTGGTAAACTGGCTGTGATCGTGCCAAAAAGTACTAGGGGATTTTGGTTCCCTAATTGGACAACAGCTATGTCTCAAGTGTAAGTAACCGAGGGGTGTTATTGGAAGCCTATCCCCCCGATCCTACCTAACTACAAAGATTCTTTTGTGTTCCTTAAGTGGGGTTAGAATGTTGGTTGAGTTAAGTAGTTTTTTAAGTCTCACTTGAATTAGGTGACAGAGTGTGTGCTCGTGAGGTGATGAACCCAGAATAGAAGTGCCACACAAAGGGACAGCCTTCTAACTAACAATAATACTGAATTCAAAACTTTAACATGCAAAATTTTCTGAATTAAAATGCTGAAATTTTAAATAGATTCTGTAAAAGGGAACAGAAACGGGGTTGCAGAAAAGGCTGTAAGGAAGTAGGGCTGTAGGTGGAACAGATGGCTGTGCAGATGCAAAAAATATTGCAGCAAAGGGGCTGGATTCAACAACAGAAACGCGGGTCTGTGGCGAAATCGGGCGGTCGGACCGTGGGTTTGAGGGAAACAGGCGCGGACAGGTCGCGGCTTTCTGGCCGACAGATGCGGTTGGGTCGCAGCAAAGGGGATGCAAGACGCGCTCGGGACGCGGGAAAATGGCCGACGGGCGCAGTCAGATCGCAACAAACAGGCTGATTAGCCGCGGTCGGATCGCAGGTAACAGACTTGAATCTGTATGCAGGGCGCCGGAAAAAGTCTGATAGCCACGGTCGGGTCGCGGGTAAAGGCCTGAAAGGCGCGGTCGGAACGCGACTGCAGAGGGAAAAAACGCGGTTTACAGCGGCCGCCGAAAAGGACAGCCGAAAGGAAAAACTGGAAATTATTGCAGAGACCTAAATAAGCAGCGGAGTCGCCAAAACTGTAGCTAGGGTTTTACCCCTAGCTTGTGCGAATGAGCACCTACTAAGGAGAAGTGACTCCTTAGTAGCAGTTTAGTAAAAATGTAAATAAAAATGTTAAACAAAAATACAAACTAATCTAAACATAAGCATGAAACAAAACAACAATATGTAAAAAATGGTTTTTTATTGATATTACCTCCAATGTAGAGGTTGGTGAAGCTCTTTGTGCTGGTTCAAGACGGTGGCTCCGAGTTCCAGCTTGCTCCTTCTCTTTCTCCGATGGTGGAAGATGGGCCAAAAGGGGCTCTCAATGGTGAAAGTAGCTCAAGGGTGAGCTAGGGCTTCAAGAGCAATTTTGGCAGAGTAAGGGTGTGTTCTGATTGTGGATGTGAAATTAGGGGTCTCCATCACCTATTTATAGTTTTTTAGTGGTGGAGTGCTGGCCCATGGTTTTTGGAAACCATATGGTTTAGGGCAGCTGTTTAGGGTTTTTTCCTCATTATTTTATATTTTTTTTCTTCCCTTTTGGGGATTTTTGCTATTTTTAGAGGAATTTTGGATATTTTTGGAGGAAAAAAGGGGTTTTTTGGCCTTTTGGAGGCTTTTTAGATGGTTTTATGGCCTTTTGGAGGCATTTTAGGCCTTTTGGAGGCTTTTTGGTGGTTTTATGGGTTTTTTGAAGGAAATATGGTAGGAAAATGGACAAATGAGCCATGTAGTGGGGTAGATGAGGTAGTGAACACTTTTTGGGTGTTAACAGTACGGACAACATTTATTGCTGGCATGAATTTCGAGAAAGGGTACGGCTGCATTTATTGCTGCACAGATTACGAGGTTGTACGGATTCCATACTGTACGATTTTGGGCACAGTTTTCAAGGTACGGCTTTGGCACAGAAAATGAGGAAAAGACAGGCACGATTTTCGAGGTTGTACGACAACATTTAATGCTGTCTGTACTGTACAGATTTTCTGCTGTTTTGGGCACATAAATCAAGGGTAGAATATTTTTCATTCTACACAGAAATCGAGGCTGAGTTTGCTGCTGATTTGGCATCGTTTTCGAGAAAGGACATTGCACAGAAATCAAGGCAGCATTGGCATGGAAAACGAGGCAGCCTGTTGGTTGAGATAAGTTGGATTTTGACTGTAAATGAATGTCTGATTTTTCCTGAAGCATACTAATAAAACTTTCTCTCTCTGACTGGTTTTCCCCTTGTGGGTTTTTCTAGGGCCACTGGCCAAAAACTTCCTGTGTTTTGTGTGTTGAATGGCATGCTAAATATTTATTTTCTGTCAGGGAAAAGTGAAGTTGCAGCAGTGTTTTAAAGTCTGAAAATTTAATGTTTATTTCCAGCATGTTAAATTTCTGAGAATGTCATAAACAGTGATAAATTTTACTTTTAAACCAGTGGCTGAAAACTTGAGAAAAATCTACAGATTTTACTATGCATTCTTTGTTGTTTTTGTTATTTATATATTTTCTTTGAAGTTCTAAATGTGGATGATGACATCCTAAACATAATTATAAGGATATGCTATGTTTTAAATTTGAGATATATTTCAAGTCATTTTCAATAAATAATGAATGCATAAGTTTATTTATTTTTAAATTAAAAATGCATGGTTTTGTATTTATAAGATGTCTACTCTCGTATTTTAGATGTACTTGTTTTTTTCGTCACATATTTTTTCCGTATTGTATTTGAATTTGTACTCGAATCTTGCTACTATGCAAATTATTGTTCATAGCATCATGGATATACAAGTAGCAAATGTAGCATTTAAAAGTTAAAATAATTAGTGAACGTTTTGATAAAGGAAAAATAAACCACATCAATTTAAGATGGTGCCCCTCATATTAAAATTTGACACCAGCCTCTATGGTGTCCCTCATATCTCCTCAGGTGTTCCGACTAGGAGGCCTTCAACCTTATCCATCAAGCAATAACCACCATTCAGATATGAACAAGGAGCAATTATGCTAAGCACCCTCCAAGTAAATGATGTTCAACATTCCAAAGTGCAAACCATAGGAAATTTGGCATCAAATGTGCTACAGTGCTTCACCTAATAAAGATTAATACATCACAATAAAACCTTAGAAAACCATGGTGAAACCCCCTTGAGCTAGCCATTATACCAAAGAGTAAATTATTAACACTCAAAACTTAGGCAGACCCTTAGTTGATGAGTTGTCACTCCATGTCATGAAGCAAAGTTAGAAGAATGCATCAATGCCAAGTAGAACCCTTCATGAAACTCCATCAGTGTCATCTTTACCAGTTAAGACGCCACTAGCACATGCATGCACATCATCCAACACCTCCTAGCAAAACATTATAGGATCAACTTAACCACAATGAAGCAGCATCTCTAAGGAAAAACACAAGTACCCCCCTATCCATTAAAAATCTAGCAATGTGATCTTGGAAGCTCGATCCTTGTGACAAAAAATAACAAGTCTTGTGATAAAAACACAAGTACAATCCTCATGCAATATGAGGGGTAACAGGTTCCCCAAGCACTGGTCAACAAGTATCCTCTCTTTTGCAAGCAATGTTGATTGGACCTTTTGAGGTCTGGGCCTTTTGTATTTTGTCTAACATTGGTTTTCTTCATCATTCATGCAGATAACTTAAGTGCGTAACATTGAAAGGTGTGCCACAAGCCTAGATGCACCTAGCTGTTTTTTCTTCCTCCAAAAGCAAAAGTAGCCTCCAAAGTGCTGTTATTAGCCCCTTTTGCTTTCTTTTAATGCCCCCTTCATCACAATATGCTTTTTAAGTCTTAGCAAAGGAGTTGCCTGACCAATGAATTTTCTCTTCAAGTTTTCCTGCATTTGTTTAGCATGCTCTGCATCTTTTCATCTCCTTGAAAATGGTAATTGCCAATTGGTTTTCCAAGTCTTTGTGTTGGGACATCTTTCAACCCCTTCACCATTGGGAGTCTTCCCACAGGTGTGAAACCCTGGTTAGACATACTCACATAAGTTGCATCTTCATTCGTAGGGAACCCCTCAAATGGATTCCAATTCAGTAACATGCCTCCAATGAAGTTAGAGACCTCTCCCATCGGTTGCATTGTCATGGGGGTTTGATGATCCTTCCATGGAGGCTTGTGGAGAGGCCATTAATTTAGCTGAAGAAACAGAAAAAATGGAGACAGGATTTGCTGAAAATGAGGGAAAACCAATGAGATCTGCTGACAAATCTCTGATTTTCTAGATAAGATAGAAATCTTCTCCCACACATGCAAAACAATCACAAATTCTTAACATCACAAGCACATAAGGAATTGAGGACCATCAGGGTTTTTATACCAAAAAGAGCGTAAACATTAAATATACTGTGTAGAAAATTAGGAAATCCATTATGGTTCCAATTTTCATTTTTATTTGAAGAAAACGAAAAAACAGGAAAAAAGGAGACAGAATTTGCTGAAAATGAGGGAAAACCAATGATATCTGCTGACAAATCTCTGATTTTCTTGATAACACAGAGATCTTGTCGCCACACATGCAAAACACTCACAAATGCTTAACATCACAAGCACATAAGGCATTGAGGCCCATCAAGGGTTTTATACCAAAAAGAGCGTAAACATTAAAATATACTGTGTAGAAAATTAGGAAATCCATTAGGGTTCCAATTCTCTTTTTTATTTTTCTAGCTTTTTGCATGTTTTTCTCTTTTCACTTTTTGTTGTTTTTAACTTGTGGGTGTGTCCCATGCCACTTAGAAAAGAGGAATGAACCTTTTAAGTTTTGGGCCACTAGAAATGCCCCTTCATGCACATAAACAGCCAGAAAATATTCCGGAAACATTTTCTTGTGACCTGAATCGTTCTTCAGTTGTCAATAAATAAGACTTAATTAAAATAGTATGAAACGAAGAAACTTCGTTTCTACAAAAATAACCAGTGTAGATAAGCCAGATTAGAGTAATCCATGACTATAAAATTTATGATTGATAAGAGATAATTTACAATGAGAATGATGTTTGTATAGATACCCATACTGGGTGCCCTTTCGTAAAGAGGCACAACCTTTCATTAAGGTGCCTCTTCATTAAGTATTAGTTTATTTAATTATTTGGTGTTTATTAATGTTTAATTACTATATATATTTTGTTCATTACATTGTCTTCTCCTTAAGGGAAGCTTTGTCCTCAAAGCTTTATTGAAGACAAGGCTTACGTCTGATTTCTTGCTAGTAATGTCATCTTTCGATCATTTATTTTAGTACTTGCGACTCTTGACGAAATGAGACGATACGAGTTACGAACTCCAAGGAAAAAATGTTGCATCGTTTGTGATGTGGTCCATCCGAGATCTATTTTCATTGGAGGTGATTGCTGATCGCTTTGTTGGATAAATCTTCCCATTTTTTGCTTAGGTTGCAGATTTTGTGTTCTTTCGTTTCTGAATTTATGACTCCTTTGTTTATGTTCATTTTGATCTTGTCATTGGTCAAAATGATTTTTGTAGTTTGGGTGTTGGTAAGGAGTTCTTGTTGCTTGTTTTTCGGTTGGATTGACTTCCTTTTGAACTGTGACGGG
This sequence comes from Pseudotsuga menziesii, assembly GCA_001517045.1. Classification (NCBI taxonomy): domain Eukaryota; kingdom Viridiplantae; phylum Streptophyta; class Pinopsida; order Pinales; family Pinaceae; genus Pseudotsuga; species Pseudotsuga menziesii. The sequence continues at coordinate 228,540 of LPNX010242306.1, read as the reverse complement.
AATCGAATTTGTATTCGTTTCTTCTTCCTCAATTGGAATTACTTTTCTGGATAGTCTGGATGCTTCCTTATGGATTTGAGCTAATTTGTTCTCTAATAGATTATTATTATTCTGAATCTCCTCAAATCTTTCGTCTTGCGACTGTTTGTCCTCTTTTAACTTCTCGATTTGTTCCTCTAGTTCTTGATTAACCTTCTTCAGGGTGGAATTTTCTTCGTCCTTTCCTAGTAATTTTTGCTGGAGAGCTTGAATCTTCTCTTCTATCTTTTGACTGTATTGAAATTTATCCTTTGCCTTCTTGATTTGCAGAAGTAATTTCTGATTATGATCTCTTAAACGAGAGATCTCTTCTTCTTTACCTACAACAACCTTGTCGAAATCCTTGTGTATCGTCTGTATTGATTTCTCATTTCCTTGCGACATCACCTTTGATATTTCTCTGAGGTCTTCAGATGATCTGACTTTGATTTTGACTTCTTGTTAATGTCTTGCAATGTGATTTTCTTCTTTTTGTAGGGAAATGTCATAAACTTCTTTTCAACATTTAAGATAAAAGTTCCCAATGTTTCTAGCCACGGTAATCCCAAAACTAGGTCATCGTCACTACTCCAGAAGGATTTAACTATAAATTGCGAGATGTCAGTATAATTTCCAATGTTCCATTGCAAATCGCTTATTGCATATTCTTTGTTATTCCAAAAATCTAACCTTTCACCTATATTTGATTTCGGAATCGCTAACTCATTAGCAAATTCATCACTAATATAATTATTGTGTTCACCAGGAGCAATAGAAATAGTACTGTCTTTCCCTCTAATTGTTCCTTTTATTTGGAACAACACTGAAACATAAGTTTTTAAAGTGCTTTGAAATCTTCTTTGTTTTTCTCCATCAGACTCCATTTACTAAGGTTAATTGATGTCCTTATAAACTTGAAAAAAATAAAATTAATAATTGTAATAATTTATACAATTATTAATTGATACAACAATTATTACTATTAAAAATAACAGTAAATAATTTTTTTTTGAAAAAATTATATATATTATAATAATAATAATTATTTAATAATATATATATATATATATATCATTGAAATGTAGGGTTTTAAACCCAAGTCGTGGGGATATTGCAGGTCGAGATAGAGATGGAGATGGGTGATGGTTGGAGGAGAGGAGGGACGCACAGGAGAAGGGAAGAAGGGGAGTAGTGGGAGCTGGGAGGAGAGGAGCGTGGTAGTGGTGGGTGCGGGAGTGCGGGGATGGAGCCGACGTGGGACTGGATGGGTGTAGGTGGAGGCAATGCTATGGAGGGCGTGGGCTAGCAGGAATGCGATGGAGGGAGTTGTGTGCAATGGAAAATGGCGTGTGGATAGAATGAGAGGAGCAGGGGAAGGAGCGACAGTTTGGGGGAAGGAGATGGGAAAGGCGTGTTATCACATATATAGTAACCAGGCTACCATATTCTATTTTTCAGATATAGTACATTTTTCAGCCAGATCTCTTACATATGAGATGCTGAGATGAGTAGTTTTGCTGGATCATTATTATATTTGTGGACTATTGCACTCTCCCATGTCAGGATTGAGTCTCAAAACACTCATATTTGAGGACCGATGTAGCCATTTAGTCATTACAAAGCATTTATTGATGCCCAAATGTATATCAGTGCTTTCTCATTGGACAGATGATGTTTCAGATGGATTATATGCATGATTATAACTCAGCTTTTTATATTGTGTTATGGTTATCATTGCTCTTCTACTCATTTTTGTGACATGTATTAACATGCGGTGTCATGATCTGGCGGTCATAATTATATGGACTTGGATGTATTTGTATTATGTATTAATGTCCCTACTCTGTCTTTGAAGTTCATGATCTATACTCATTGGTTTTACCCTCCTTAGGGAGAATAGAGGTAGTCATTCCCACCATTGTTTTGGCTTGCTAGTGTTGGCTTCACCTTTCACTATCTCCACCCATCCATCACCTTCCAGTTTTGTTTCTAACACGACTTACTACTTGACTTATGGCATGGAGGACCTTTTTCCCCGCTAGAACCTTTGTTGGACAAACCTCCCTGTTTATATTGTGTCTCAGCTCTGAGTTGGTGACAGAACTTGCCTTTGGTGAGTTGGATTGTATGCCTAAATCATTTTGGTCGGTTGCCCTGATGTTTGGCACTGTGCAGAACTCCCCCTGGTCACTTGAGATGTTGTTGGCTAAAACTGAAAGCTCATGTACTACTTATATTGGAAATGTTTATAAGCGCCCATGGAAAATGAAAATGCTAAAACTGTGTTTCTTAACATATGTGAAAAAGGGCAAGAGCAATGAAATGCTAAAATACTCCTCGAAGGGTATAAGAAAAGGTCCAAAAAAGCAATGGTTAAATATATGCTATATCCTAATATTGCTGACCTTATAAATTTGAAAATGTCCTGGATGAAAGCTGCAATTAGCTGTGCTTCTAAGCACTAGTGAAGTCCCCAAAAGGACATATAGGCCAAAAGGGCCATGGAAATAAAATTGAGGATCCTAACGAAATTGGATCAAATTTGATGTAGACATGATGCTTAAGTTGAATAAGCACTCTCTAAATAACTTAACCATTTGTGAGGCACTGCCATTCCTTGTGTTGTTGTTTGTCCTGCATATGGTTATAGTGAGTTTTTCCTTTCCATATCCAAAGTGTCATGATTTTAAGTAGGAAGTCATCCTTTGCCCTAGCCTTGTCAATTTTATCCTTCACCCTATATTAGCAAATTGACTACAACTATGAAGTGAGTATAGTCCTGAAAGTCTAGTCTGAGTAATAATAAATAAAGCCCTATATATATATTTGGTTGATGTACCGCCAGTGAAATGACTGCTACTTGTTGTGATTGTTGCTTAAATGATTTGTAGACCATGTCTTAGCCTTGTAGCACTTGCAGCAGATGGATGATAGTCTGAGTTATATTATTGGTATCTGGTTAGTTACAGGTGATTATATTGTTTATTGGATGTTGTTGATGATTAGGCAGAGACTTGGAAAGGGTATGAGTATACACCCTAGATGGATTTGGACTCTCTGCGTCTAATGAGATATAGCCTATCTTCAGTTCCGGGCACTTATAGAGATGATCAGGCTCATTTTACCTTTCTGATGCAGTTTTGCTTCACAGGATGATGTGTCTGAGCAGGGAGATGTTTTATTTGGATCTCCTAGGGCGTTGTATGGAGCATAGGGGTGCAACCACTTGTTTGTACCATAGTACCCCCATCCCAGAGAGCCTGGTGGGCTCAGTTTGACAATGCAGACACCCTAGGAGGCTGTTTGGCAGGTTCACGTTTCTCGAGGTAGATTTAAAAATGATTAAACTGCTATTGAAGAAATCGATTTGGGCTACTGAAGCAAGGAAATGACATGGGATGAGTCATGATGATGAGAGTGATGTCCTCCGCACCTTTTGCAGCAGTGGCAGCACCTGATTGGGCCCACACCTATTTTTTGGACATTTTTATATTATTTCTGAAGCTTTTGGGAGGCTCACGATTTCCTGAAGGAGGCACAAAGTCAAAGAATTAAAATATTATATTATTGTGCCATGGGGCACCCATAGGGAGTTAGTTAACACTCCATGGACTCACCATGTGCTTCATTTATTTCTTGTTGAGTGGGGTACCTTCTTTATGGGTGATTTAGTCCACTTTGGTACTTTATGGTTATATTGATCCATGTATTGTATGTTGAGCTCATCTCAACCATTGACTAGAATATTTTATCTTTTAATCTTATCCACTCGTTTTGAAAGTGGTTAGGATTCGGTTATCATTGTGGTTCTCTCATTTCTATTTAAAGGAGAGAGCTTCTCATTTGTAAGGGGTCTTTGGTTCTTGGATCTGAATAATAGAAAGATTTTTCCGTGGATATTTTCTGGATTTGCTTTGCATCTGATGTTCTCAAATGGTGATTGGATAGTCTTCTGCTTCCTAGCATTGTGGAAATTCATGTGAGATCTATATTTTTTCTGCTATCATTGTCTTGTCTACAGGAGGGCGTTTTGGCTGGAGCGTTTTTGCAGGGGGACCTCAACTCGTTTGGTTATCTTCGTCTTGGATCAGATGGTTTTCATTAGTGTCATCGTGATCTATGATTACTTCTTTTTACTTTCCTATAGCATTTGGTTTCTTTATCTTGTCTTAGCAAATATGATATTGTTGACGTTTGCTCATGCAGGGTAGGGGGCGCATTGGTGGCTTGGGGCTTACATCCGTCATAGAAATCACGTGGATCTTCCAGAATTGATCGAGATAGCAAGGATCATCGCTGTTAAGGCTTCTACAAGCATTTCCATGTACGATCTAACAGGTAATTCTCTTCTCTTTAGCAGATCTCAATCCATTGTACCTGTTTTCCTTCCATTTTCTTGAAAATCCTTAAAATACTGAAAAAACCCTAGAGAGTACTAAATCTGGGAACCATCCGATCTTTGTCCAAACCACTGCTGGGTTCATAGATCTGGCCTCCCCCTGACTGAATCTACTGCAACGCTGCTCAAATTCCTGCTGGTTTGACCCTGTGTTGCATGGGTACCTGTACCCAGGGGTCGGGTACACGTACCAAAACCGGGTACACGTACCAGATACTTGGGTACGATAATGGTATGTACCCTCACGTACCCTCACGTATCATGAATAGTGTTTCCGTACCGGGTACGTGGTAAAAAAATTTCTGGTACGTATGAGAAAAATGATACGACGTACCCTGATTTTGGGTACGTCTGAGGTACGATGGTTTAAAAAATTAATAAAACCATTTTTTAATTAATAATTGAATTGTGGGCCTCATGCAACCCTATCCACGGCATTGCTAAAATCCTCGCGGCATTGGTAAAAACCCCCAAACCGTAACTATATTCATTTATCACTGATCAGTTTATGTTTTTTAACTTTGATTTTCATTGTGCACAACGTATCGGGTATCAACGGACAGTGGGATATCGGAGCTTTGATATCGGTGGACAGTGGGATATCGGAGCTTTGATATTGGCGGACAGTCCATCTTCACTGTTCAGCAGTGGACAGTAGCACCCATCAGCAGTGGAAACTCATTCTTCTCCACCAAAAAACATCGTAGGCGACTGGCAGCTTGATTTTTCCAGCAAATCAGAGTCTTCAATGTTCAAGCAAATCGCAGCCTGCACGGGTTGTTACTTCTGGAATCTGCGTTTTTAAGTTTCAAGACTGTTTCAGTGTTCACGGGTTTGTTAAGGATCAAGGCTCAAGCAAATTGCACAGCATTGAGCTCTTGGAACCTTTTGAAGAAGGTATTTAATTACTTTTGAATTTAACATTGCAACTCATCCTAGGTGATTCCTGTCCAGAAAATTCCTATGTATCTGATGTCTCTAACGACCCTAAATTAGAAAACCCTGTTGTTTTAAATTCAACTGCATCATTTACACTAACTGGTTGAGTAATTGGAGTTAAGGACTCTGATTTAGTAGAGATACAGACAAAAATGAAATGGAATCAATTTCAAGTTTTAAGTTTTCCCAACGTAATCTTCTCATTATATAATAATCATTAAAGAGGCGGTCTAGAACTTAAAGCATATGATTTCATCACGAGTTAGACAGAATGAATAACTCCCTTACAAAATCCATTTTTAATTTTACTATTTTGAATAATTGTTTTGAATTTTGAATTTTTTCAGTTTTCCTATCACTCCACACTTAAAAATCATCAACAGACAGAGCAAAATGTCTTCATCAAAGCATAATCCTCAATACCCATTGTGGAAGTATGTGGAGAAGACAAAACAAACAAAGGATACAGGGGGGACAGTGACGATAAAATGTAACTTCTGTCAGGCTGAATGGAAGGGTACTTATACAAGAGTTAAGGTCCATTTTATGCAGATCCCAAGGATGGGTGTTGAGCTTTGTAATGGGGACCCAGAGGATACTAGTAAACTCCTTAATGCACAAATGGAGCAGCGAAGAGCTGAGGGTAGGGCAGGCAAGGAGATCGCAAGGCCTTCCTGTAAAAACCGTGATGATGTGGATGATGACTCCATTGAGGTGGGTGATGAATATCCATCTAAAGATGAAGTTCAGTTTGGTGATGAAAATGTGCCATCAAAAGCATCCAAAAGCACTACAACTCAAGCATGAAAAAAACCAAAACTTGGTGGCCTTGGTGATATGTTTGATGTGAAAGGAAGGGAGGGCATTGATCTTGCAATAGCAAGATTTTTTCTTGCATGTGGCATTCCTTTCAATGTAGCTCGCTCACCATATTTTGAGCAAATGGTTCGTGTGATTAACAATGGACCTATGGGATATAAGCCACCTGGTTAGGAAAGTCTCCGAACAGTTTTGGTAGACAAGGAGAAAGCACGCCTTGAGAAGGCAATGTCTCCATTGAAGGCATCTTGGAGTGCAGATGGATGCTCCATTGTTATGGATGGTTGGACAGATTGTAGGAATCGTCCATTGATAAACATAATTGTTTCTTCCATCTCTGGTCCATACTTTCTCAAGGCCATTGATTGCTCTGGTCAAGAAAAAAACACTATGTTCTTGAAAGACCAATTATGCGATGCCATTGCTGAGGTGGGGCCCTCCAATGTCATCCAAGTTATCACTGATGCAGCCCCAGTGTGCAAAGCAGCGGGGACAATGGTCCAAAAAGAGTATAGGTTAGTGACAAATCTGATTTTTTATTTATATAACTTTATAAGTTTATCTGAACTTTACATGAATTAGAATTACAAATCCGATTTTTAATTATAAGTTTGATATTTTTTTCCAATTTTTCTTCTTTATTCATGAATTAAAATTAGAAATAAAAAATGTCAAATGAAAATTCAAAATCTAATTCTTTTTCATTTGTTTCGTAGGCATATTTTTTGGACACCATGTGCAGTGCATTCTTTGAACAATGCACTAAAAGACATTGCAAAGCTTGAATGGATCCGGTTGCTAATTGAGAATGGCCACAAAATTCAAATGTTCATATGCAACCACCACCATTCACAAGCAATTTATCGTAGGCATACAAAAATGGAGCTTCTTAAACCAACTGATACCAGATTTGCCTCTTATTACATTCTGCTTATACGCCTTGTGGAGATGAAGGGGGCTTTAGCAGCCACAGTTATTAGTGACATGTGGGAGCAATGGAGGCTATCTACCTCAGATGCAGCTGTGGAGGTAAAGAGGCTGGTTTTGGGCTGACATCAAATTCGTTGTGGAATTTGTAGAGCCAATTTGTGATATGCTTCGCTATGCTGACATAGATGGTCCATGTTTAGGCGATATTTATGAGAACATAGATTCTATGTGTGAGAGGATCCAATCCATCACAGATAAGAAAGATCCTAATTTATGGCCACAGTTGCAATCATTTATACATGGGAGGTGGAATAAATTGAACACGCCACTTCATATGGCAGCCTATGCAATAAATCCAAAATGGTATGATTCCAAAACAGGAAGAAGGCCTCCTTCCCAAGATAGAGAGGTGGTGAAGGGGTTTATGACCGCTATCAAAAAGATGTATGGTTCTTCAGAGGAGGCCTCTGAGATACGATCTCAATTTTCCCTATTTGCACGTGGGCGAGGTGTCTTTGGTTCACATGAAATAAAGGCAGATAGGCAGAAGAAGAAGGATCCCATTGATTGGTGGTGGCTTCATGGTGTGGATGCTCCTGAGTTGCAGCAGTTTGCAATACGATTACTTGGGCAGGTATTTAGTTTTACTATTTAAATTTCCTTATCTTGCTTATGTATTAAATTTTAAATTTTAATTCATTTTTCAAATTTACAAATACGACTCTATGAGCTTTCCACTAACAATTTCTATTTTCCATTCAATTACTTGGACAGGTAGCTAGTTCCTCATCTTGTGAGAGGAATTGGAGCACTTATGCTTTCATACATTCAGTGAAGAGAAATAGGTTGGGGTCAAAGAAAGCAGAGAATCTAGTGTACATTCATAGCACACTTCGTCTCATATCTCGAAAAGACCCAGGATACAAGGAGGGTCCTTTCAAGAGATGGGATCAGTACACAGATGATGCTATCTGTGTGGATGAAGAGATACAACCAGATGGCCTTGTTGAGTTACCTCTGGTTACTATTGATGAGCACGAGCCTCAACTTGAGAGTGATTCCTATCTAGAGAGCTTGCTGACAGAGGACCTTAGTGATGCTGATGACATTGATGCTGAGGATGTTGATGACGTGGCTTGAGGAAGCCAAATTTACTATTTTGTTCATTGTTTAGTTTCATTGTTTTGATCTTTCTATTTCATGTCTGAAAATGCCATTAGGCAAATTTTGAATGTAGTTTGACAATGTTGAATGGACTCAAGGAGTCATGGACATACATTTGTCATTAATATATTATAACTTATTTGAATTTATGTTTGAATGTTTCGAATTTTCAGTGTGGCAACATAGGTTTGACCTAGATCTGAAATATTGTCTGAAAACTGCATAGTGCCCCCACTGAAAATTTGACCTGCTAGGGTTTTGATTTTTCTGATTTATGACTTCATAGACTGATAGATCGGGTCTCACACATCCCAAATCACCCCCAACGCTGTTCAGATTCATGACAGTGTGACCTAGATCTGAATTTCAAACTGAAAACAACCCTAGCGCCATCACTGAAAAACTGGACCTTTTCGGAGTTTACTGTTTCCGAAATCTGACAGGCTGGGCTGATAGATTGGGACTTGAGCACTCCGGAACACCCCTAACGCTAAGCTAGATCCAGCCTGCTTGCCCTAGATGTGAAGAAATAAGTTTTTCATCCTCTCAGCCTCATTCATCAACTTTGACTTTTCCAGAACTGAAACAAGTGTGTAGATCAGGCCCTCCTGATCCCATTTCCTCTTCAACGTTCAGCTGGTTATCTGCTGGTGGCCTCAGATCAATAGATCTGTCTCGTCCAACCCTAGCGCTAGCCTTCCTTGACTGAATTCCTGCCTTAATTGAGCCATCCAGACCAAAACACTTATCTGGGTCCATAGATCAGGGTCTACCCTAGGTGGGTTCACCTCAACGCTGGGTGTATACTGACTCCATTGCCCAATGCATGAAAGGCACTGATCTCCCATCCTTAGCGCTAGCCTTGAATTGACCTCTTCCCCTTGAAATTGGTTGTTCCTTGATGACTCAGACAATCACACTTGTTCACCTTTTTCATTGAGTCTGTCAGCCAGGTACTAGATAGTCCCGACTATTTTCCTGCCCATCCTGCCTCGGTTACGCTTCCTAAGGCAGAGATCATCTTCTTTAGTTGCTAGTACCAAAACCCTAGATCTAACCATTTCCCCCAAAGGTCATCCGATTACTGCTTTGGATCAGCCAATATACTATTGAAGTCCGGATCCATCTACTGAATCCTACTATAGATCTAGAGTTTCTGAACACCTTACACCTTACGTACCTCAAAGTTTGTTTTGATCTGTTCTGGTGGCTAGGTTTGATCTCTCCTATCGGGAGCAGATCTGAGTCTTCCCCATTGTTGTCTTGGACTCAGACAACATAAAGCGAAGGCTGCCTTGATTGGTGTGACAACCATCTCTTTGGCAATCTAGGTAGTCTGGGTTCCACCTCCTTAGTTGCTTGTTCCTCTACCATCCATCCTGGATCCATCTTGCACAAGCATCTACAAGGTTGGTGATAACAAGGCGTAAAGGAGGGGATGTGCGAGAAGAGGAGGGTGAAAGGAGATGGGGAAGTTGCGTGGGCATGATTGCAGTGATGGGAGCGTGGAAGAGGAGGTGGGCCGCAACAAGCAAGGAGGCTGCGTGGAGCAAGAAGCGTGCGCGTGGGCGTGGAGGCCGTGGAACAGGGCGTGATCCTGTGGGAGATGTGCGAGGACGGAAATAGGCGCATGGGGAAGGTGGTAGAGGGGGGTGACGATTGGGGAATGGATGGGTCGATAGGATGTAGGGGATGGACGCAGTGTGCAGGAAGAGGACGAAAAAGACAGGTAGATGGAGAAGGCTGGCCCTGGAGGACATGACAGAGTGGTGGTCGTAGTGGAAAACGTACACGGCATGGGTAGGAAAATGAGGGCTGAATTTCTTACGAAGTAATGGCAGCAGATTAAATGGTGGTGGCGAGTAGTGTATAGATGGTCGACAAACTGTATCTGGACAACCGCGAACCTCTGGATTTTTTTTTCCTTGGAATGGGCAGAATCTGCTTTGATTGGTGGTCAATGACCTAATTTCAGAGAAACGCTGAACTCGATGTATGATAAAGGTGTGGCCAATAGCCGGAATTAGAAACTAGCTCTAATACCACTGAAATGAAGAAACTTCGTTTCTACAAAAATAACCAGCGTAGATAAGCCAGATTAGAGTAATCCATGAGTATAAAATTTATGATTGATAAGAGATAATTTACAATGAGAATGATGTTTGTATAAATACCCATATTGGGTGCCCTTTCGTAAAGAGGCATAACCTTTCATCAAGGTGCCTCTTCATTAAGTATTAGTTTATTTAATTATTTGATGTTTATTAATGTTTAATTACTATATATATTTTGTTCATTACATAGTTGATAGTAGTTGAAAATCTAAAGGGGTGATGCTAAAGAAGGAATCTTCTGACCCTTCCATGGTCCATCACCCAAATATTAGCTTGTCCCTTGAGTTTCTTCCTTATTTTCTTTTTTTCAGAGGTTGTGGAAACAATGCTGACCATGCCTAATTTGTGGCTAGATATTCCAGTTTTCTCAAAATTTTGCCAACGCTGATATCTACCTCCATAGGAAGTCAGGTGAAACTTGGCTATGTTAAAGTTTATTCTTTGGAATGCTAATATATCACTTGACTAGAAGTCTTACAAAAGCAGGTCACTAATGATTGCAGGTTGAGAGCATGCTATCTATGTACTCTCTAATTTATTCTCTTTGTCTTTACATCTATATTTATTGAAAACTCTGTGTTTGGATTTGTGCATTTTAAATGAAGGTTAAAGTAGAACAATCTCTCAACTTGAATGCACCAACTCATTTGTCTGAAAATTAGATCTTAAAATTATAAGTTCAAAAGTTTGAAGATGTGATTTGAACGGATTGATCAAAACTATTTATATAAACTGCTGAAGCATATGTGCAATCAATCACAAGGATTCCAATGCCTGACAATAAACTCTACATTCCACGTAATCATTTGACAGTATCTAAGTTGCTTTGTGATTGGATATGTCTTCAACATATTTTTCATTTATTACATACTTGTAATCTGGTCTCTATATTTCCGCTTCTATGCATCTCTTCTATTCTTTCAGCATATAAATCTTCTTCAACTCAATTTCACTCAAGTATCCCATGCTCCTGGAATCAATGACCTTTTAGTTTCACCAGAGTTTATGTTGAATTTTGTATTAATAAAATAGCATTGCTTTGCTACCTTGGTTATGGAACAGGTTGCACAGACGGATATGCAAACTTGTACTTGGGCTGCGTACATGTAAAAGATGTTGCAGAAGGACATATCTTACTATATGAAACCCCATCAGCATCAGGAAGGCACCTTTGCATTGAAGCAACAACCCATTGGAGTGACTTTGCTGAGATGGTGGCAAAACTATATCCGGAATATAAAATACACAGGTAACTTGCACATCTCATTTAACTCCTATATGTTTAATTTGATAAATATCAATTTTGATTTGATTATGAAATGAAATGAATTTTATATACTTTTGTTACAAATGCATCATATCTTCATTATATATCAATAAACATGTACTCACACAATAACCTCTTTCCTACATAAACAAGGAAAGCTAGCAGGCCTGGTTTGGTTCCCAACTTGAAAAGAATATCTAATTCCCTAAAGATGGGATTCCTAGCTGAAATCTGGATCATGAGATCTGATCCAAATGCAGAAGCGTCTCCCATGTCAAATTCAGTTTTCTTTTCTTGAAAAATTGCTCTAGAATGACATCTCAACAAGGAGGAGATAACTGTCAATCTGATCACATCCCACATGCTCCTGTCTGCCTGTTGGATCATCTATTTGTTCCCAAACACAGCTCCTTTCTAATGAAGCTCAGAAACAAAAGGAACCCTGTATTCAACAAGCCGAGCTTAAATGAGCAGCACCCTGTATTATCGAGCAGTGGCACTATCTATTATGAGGGAGATCATCACAAGCCTTCCAGAGTTCACCATTGAGCGTGTATGCAGAGGGTGTGTGCTTGGCAAGCATGGCAAGGCTGCTTTCCCAAGTAGTGAGCACATATCTAAGGGTATTCTAGATTTGGTGCCTTCAGATGTATGTGGACAGATGTTAGTAGCATCAATCACAGGAAGTATGTACTATGTTTCCTTCATTGATGACTTCTTTCATAAACTTGAATCTACTTCTTAAAGACCAAGGATGAAGTCTTCAGTAGGTTTCAGGAGTTCAAGGCTCTTGTGGAGAACTAGACAGGAAAAAAGATACCTCCAATGATTTTAAGGATCTCTTTAAGGATGTAGGAATCAAGAGGGAGTTCATTGTTCCATACAACCCACAATAGAATGGGGTTGTAGTGGAAGAGTCAATCCATCATAGGGGCTGCTAAGGCCATGATACATGACTAGGATTTGGTGATGTTTCTTTTTGATGTTTCTCCATGGTTCCAGCATCATGCAAACATTCTGCAGATCATTCTCCCGGATTGGTCATGTAGATTTGACCAATAGTTGGTAGAGAATGGGCCAGTCGAAGCCCTACTTTGTCATGTGTTATATTGACTATGTGTATTGAGGCTCGGATGCTTAGCCTTTTTCTAGTCATGTGGATTGACTATGAGTGATGGAAGGTTAGTGGTCACATTGCATACTCTATGTGGCAGTGCTCGTGATGGAGTGATCTATTCTAATAGAGTGAGTTGATTTGTCTATGTTCTAGGGTACCTTATCCCCTTGTGTATTAGAGAAAGGCTAATCTAATGCTGTATTTGACATTGGCTCTAAGAAGTGTTCAAGACTTCTTACAGTATGGCCAAATCAACATTAGAGCTCTATGGAAGAATTTTGATTGGCATGTGAGGAGATAGACATCAATGATGAGAACTTTTCTATGATGAAAATGTTAAAAAGCAGTAACAAGGAAGGTCTTTTAGCATTGCATGTGTCCTTGCATACTAGAGAGACATTAAACTGGAAGCCAAATCTATTAAAGTAATTTTCCTAAGTTTTGACTTAGGAAAATACTTTAATTATTCTAATTTGATTTTGACTTTAATGGAATCACTTTATTAAAGTAAAAAGTAAAATATTTAAGTAATGGCTAATCTAATCTTGGCCATTGATTCTCATCGGAGGATCTCATCCATAGATCCATAGTGAGGGTTAGGGTTTTCACTTAGCCAATAAAGTTAAAAGGAGATTTGGTGGAGAGGACACATACACAGACAAGATACAGACAGGGAGAAGTCAGATGGAGGAATTTGCAAAAAAGGGGGAGGAGCAGTTGCACGACATGTTCACCCAGGCAGAGCAAAGATCGTACTGATCACGCAGAGGAGCAGCGCAACAGCCAACAAGAGGGCCATATTGCTGACGCAAGGTTCTGTACGGATCTGTACTGATGACGTCAGCATCCATTCAACTTCTGTACAACAGGCTGTATTGCTGACGCAGGGCCATACAATTGGGACGTACACCTATGCAGAGTAGCTGGGGTTGCTGCTGGGTTGTCCAGTGATTTTGCTGATGTTTTTAGTTTGCCAGGTTGGGTGTATTTTACCTACTGGTTGTAAAAGTTCCATATCTTGATAATAAAATTCCATATCTGATTGCTGCATCGGTTTTCCCATCTTGGGTTTTTTCAGGGGTTTCCATACCCAAAATAATAGTGTCTATATTGTGATGTGATGTTGTGAATGTTTCTCAGTTATTTATATTCTGCTGCATACTAGTAAAGAAGTTCATGTGTGGTTATTTCAGTAATCAAATTAAATATACTGTTTTAGCCCTAGCTTGAGCTTTGAAGGAAAATTTACATTGTATCAGAGCTCTTGTGAGCTAAATTCTGCAAGATTTGCAGCAGCAATGATAGATCAGGGGCAGATCTATTGAAGAGACAAACCTAAATTGCAGATCTAGGGTTTGACAGGTACACTTCAGTATGGCCGTGTAGTTGAGAGTTGAGGATAGACTCTAAGGGGCTCAGAACTTTCCTACATGGAATGAAAGGATCACAAGGATCCTGGATGTTAGTGATGCAGAGGAGCACATTGACTCCACGAAGGTTGCACCCATAGATCCGACATATTTGATAGCTTGGAAGAAGATTGATTCCAGAGCCATGTTGATCATCTTGGATGGGGTGAATGACCACATAGTCCCTCACCTTTCCAGAGTAAGAATGAAAATTGAAAGATGGCGTTGCAAGAGAGGATGTGTGGCACCAAGATGGCCAAGGGAGAAGGAGTGGTGCCTTATCTCACAAGGCTCACATAGATCAGGGAGGAGCTTGGAGCTGTTGGCTTTAAGACAGAGGATGAAGATCTAGTTCGTATAGCTCTTAATGGCTTCTCTAAGCCATGGGACACCTTTGTCAAGGGTGTTGTGGCTAGGGAGAAGCTCCCTGATTGGCGGAGACTGTGGGATGACTTTGTGCAGGAGGAGACCCGCATGGGTCAAGGATCAGGCTCATCCAATAGTGCTCCAGATTGTGGATGAGGAGGCTCTAGCCCTGGCAGGGAAGAGCAAGGGTAAGACAAAGAGGAAGAAGGGTGGTAAGAAGAACCTTGGCATGTCAAAGGTCAAGTGTTTTATCTGCCACAAGCAGGGACACTTTGCCTCCTAGTGCCCAGACAGGAAGAAGAAGAGCAATAGTCAGATGGCCAGATCTGCAGAGGTGGAGGATTTCAGCAGGAACTTCGATGAGGAGTTTCGCTTGATAGCTTGCATGGCAAGCACCACAGGTAGCAGTATTTGGTACATTGACAATGGAGCAACTATTTAAATTTTATATGACTAGACATAAGAGATTTTTGAAAGAGTTGTGGGAGGGTGGAACAGGTATCCACATTGCGCTGGGTGATGGTGTGTGGTATTAGGCGCAAGGAGTTGGCACTGTTTCATTTCAGAGGGAGTCTGGCAAACCCTTCTGTTTGTTGATGTGTTATATGTTCCGGGATTGACCAAGAACCTCATATCAGTCTCCACTCTGGAGGACAAGGGATTTCAGTTGAAATTTCGAGACCATAGAGTGTATATCAGGCCCAAGGGGTTAGATAGGAGTTTGGATCGGGTGATTGGGATCAGGAGCAGGAAGGTGTATAGACTACACTTTGAGCCTGCAAAGGCTCTAGTCAGCAGCGACAATAGTTAGGGTGAGTTGTGGCATAGGAGGATGGCACACTTACACCATGGAGCACTGAGGCACTTGAGACAGGCAGTCATTGGAGTTCCTCTGGTACAGGAGGAGAAGTATAACCACTGCAAGGGTTGTGCGTTGGGGAAGAACATCAGGAAGCCTTTCCCACATAGTGAGCACAAGTCTAAGGAGCCCTTGGACTTAGTGCATTCAGATGTTTGCGGACCTATGAGTGTCCATTCTTTCAGTGGTTACAGTTACTGCGTGACCTTCATTAATGACTATTCCAGGAAGACCTAGATCTATTTCCTGAAGGCCAAGTCAGAGGTCTTTGAGAGGTTTCGGGAGTTCAAGACTCTCGTTGAGAACCAGATAGGAAGGAAGATCAGTGTTTTGAGAATGAACAATGGAGGAGAGTACACCTCCAATGAGTTCTTGGAGTATTGTTTGGCAGAGGGGATCAAGAAGGAGCACACTGTGCCACATACCCCTCAGCAGAATGGAGTGGCAGAAAGAAAGAACATGACTATGGTAGGAGCATCCAAGGCCATGCTATTTGATCAAGGATTACCACTATTCCTTTGGGCCAAGGCATACAAGACTGCAGTATACATTCAGAACAAGTGTCCCCACACAGCTTTGGGGAGGAAGACACCTGAGGAGGTCTTCACAGGCACTAGGCTAGATGCGAGTCACATTTGCATATTTGAGTGTCTACTATTGTCATGTTCATGTTGACACTAGGAAGAAACTAGACCCTTCTCGAGAGAAGAGGTTACTTGTTGGATACAACGAGACTTTGAAGGCATACAGAGTATATATTCCTTCACAGGTTTCAGGGGTCAAGTTGGAGGAGCCAGTGGTACAAGTACAGGTACAGACATAAGGCACATGTTCTGGTAGTTAGAGGGATTGAAGTGGATAGGTTCCTTCAGTCATTGACTTGGAGGATGAGCTACAGTAGGGGACAAACATCCAGCAGCCACAACAGGTAGACACTAGGCCAAGGCCTAAGTGGTTTAGGTCCATAGTTCAAGAGTCCAAGTAGGTTGATCCTCCACAGAGCTCCATGAGGCAGAGCAAACCACCAGTGAGACTCAATTATATGGCACTGATGACAGAGTTGATCAACTCTGAACCTTCCAGTTTCGAGGAGGCTGCATAACATGATGTGTGGCAGGAGGCCATGGTTGAGAAGTATGACTCAATCATGAAGAATTAGGTATGGGAGGTTGTGTCGAGGCCTCAAGGGAAAAAGGTGGTGGGATCCAGATGGATCTACAAGGTAAAGCATGCAGCAGACGAAAGCGTAGAAAAGTACAAGGCATGCTTCGTGGCTGAGGGGTTTTCACAGAAGGAAGGTATTGACTATGAGGAGACCTTCGCCCCTGTTACTAGGTATTCTTCTATTCAGATCATTATCTCTTTAGCAGCAGAGATGGGTTGGTGAGTCCATTAGACAGACGTCAAGACTGCATTCCTCAACGAAGTCATAGAGGAGGAGGTATATATTGAACAACCAAAGGGGTTTGATGTGGAGAACAGGGAGACGCATGTATGCAGGTTGCATAGAGCTCTTTATGGGCTCAAGCAAGCACCTCGAGCATGGTACTCGAGGATAGACAACTATCTACGGGAGATGGGTTTCAGTGGAGTGAGGTTGACCACAACCTGTACTTCTTGACAGATGAGGTGCCTCTCATATTGGTCTTATATGTATATGATCTCTTTCTTATAAGAGATGAGAGGTTGATTGGAGACTGCAAGTCCAACCTTGCAGTTGAGTTTGAGATGAAAGACCTTGGGTTGATGAGTTACTTCCTAGGCTTGGAAGTTTGGCAGAGAGATGGGTGCTTCTTCATTGGACAGGGGAAGTATGCAGTAGAGATCTTGAAGAGATTCAAGATGGAGGATTGCAAGCCTTTGACCATACCTCTAGTTTCCAACTGGAGGAAGATTGATGCATCAGGGTCAGTCGGATTTGATCCTACCTTGTATTGTCAGCTTATTGGATCACTTATGTGTCTGGTCAACACACGGCCAAACATTAGCTTTGCAGTCAACTCTTTGAGCCAGTTCATGGTGGACCCTCGGAGAGTGCATTGGATAGCTGCGAAGCACATACTTCACTACATCATAGGTACAGTGGAGTATGGATTGGTTTATGAGCGTAGGGGGAGTGTACAGTTAGCAAGCTTCACAGATGTTGATTGGGTAGGATGTGTAGAGGACCGAAAAAGTATTTTAGGTTGTTGTTTCATCATTGGATCAGGGGTTGTTTCTTGGTTCAACAGGAAGCAGAAGTCAGTTGCTTTGAGCTCGATAGAGGCTGAGTACATGGCAGCCAACATGGCTGCTTGTGAGGGTATGTGGCTGAGGAAGTTACTTTCAGTGTTGTTCGAGTGTGAGCTAGAGGCTACAGTAGTTCACTGTGGCAATTAGAGTGGCATCAGGCTATCTGAAAATCTAGTGTTCCATGACCGGAGCAAACACATAGACATCAGGTACCAGTTCTTGAGAGATTTTGTTCAGAGAGGAACCATTCGGTTGGAGTACATACAGACAAATGAGCAGGTGGCGGACATTTTCACTAAGGCACTTTGCAGACACAGCTTTGTGAAGTTCAGGGATAAGTTGGGGTTGCTACTGAATCCCTTCCTCGTTGAGAGGGAGTCTTAAAAAGAAGCAACAAGGAAGGTCTTCTAGCATTGCATGTGTCCTTGCATGCTAGAGAGACATTAAACTGGAAGCCAAATCTATTAAAGTAATTTTTCTAAGTTTTGACTTGGGAAAATATTTTAATTATTCTAATTTGATTGACTTTAATGGAATCACTTTATTAAAGTGAAAAGTGAAATATTTAAGTAATGGCTAATCTAATCTTGGCCATTGATTCTCACCGGAGGATCTCATCCATAGATCCATAGTGAGGGTTAGGGTTTTCGCTTAGCTAATAAAGTTAAAAGGAGGTTTGGTGGAGAGAACACATACACAGACAGGATAAAGACATGGAGAAGTTAGACGGAGGAATTTGCAGAAAAGACAGAGGAGCAGCTGCACGACAGGTTCACTCAGGCCGAGCAGAGGTCGTATTGATCACGCAGAGGAGCAGCGCAGTAGCCAGCAAGAGGGCTGTACTGTTGACACAGGGTTCCGTACGGATCTGTACTGCCAATGTCAACATTCGTACGACTTTCGTACATCAGGGCGTACTACCGACGCAGGACCGTACAATTGTGTAGAGTAGTTGGGGTTGCTGTTGGGGTGTCCAGTGATTTTGCTGAGGTTTTCAGTTTGCCAGGTTGGGTGTATTTTACCTGCTGGTTGTAAAAGTTCCATATCTGACTGCTGCACCGGTTTTCCCATCTTGGGTTTTTCCGGGGGTTTCCATACCCAAAATAATAGTGTCTATATTGGGATGTTATGTTGTGAATGTTTCTCAGCTATTTATATTCCGTTGCATACTAGTAAAGAAGTTCATGTGTGGTTATTTCAGTAATCAAATTAAATATATTGTTTTAGCCCTAGTTTGAGCTTTGAAGGAAAATTTACAAAAAAATAACCAAGAAGTCAAGACAATCCATTGAAGAAGTCCGAGAGAAAGTTGAAGGCAAGAAAGAGCACAACTACCCCAATAAAAGGGGTAAATTGGATTTAGAGGACAAAAGTACAAGAGAGTGAAAATCAAGTCAAATGAAGAATAGAAATAGAAGTGTTCTCACACTTCATTTGACACACAAGATCACATCCTCTTCTTTCTCTGAGTGTGCACCTACAAGGAAGGCCTAGCAAAGGCAAGAAGCATAATTTTGGGGTTTCACTTATTGTCTTATTTCTCTTGGAAGATTATCTACCCTTACTAGGGTTTCTTGTGAAGGAGGGCGAACCTCTATTGTGATAGGGTTCAACCTCATGTTTAGTATTGTACTTGAATTGGATCAATTTCTTTTGAGAAAAGTTCGTTGGGTTTTCTCCCTATTGGGTTTCCAATTATCTTTCAATGATCCTTGTTTTTTTATTTTCAACTGAAGGTGAATATTGATTATGCCATGAAATTGTGGGATGAAGTAAATGTTTGAATAATTATTGTGAAATAATTATCAAGGATTGAGAATTGGATTAAAATTCATCACGGTATCAACTCCAAAACAAAAGGAGTTTTCAAAGATCAAGTGTTACAATTGTCACACAATTGGTCACTTTGCTTATCAGTGTCCTCAAAAGAAAAGAAAAGAAAGGCAACATGCAACTAATGTTGAAAGGTTCCACCTCAGAAGAAAAAGAAGACATATTTGATGAAGATTGCAAATAAGAGTTTTAAGTATTCCGAAAGCTTCAATTAGAACATGAAGGTATCTACAAGGGTTATACACTTGGCAAGAATGCCAAGGGATCTTTTCTAAGCTATGTACATTCAAACACATGCAGACCAATGATAGTGGTATCCGTGTGTTGAATTTTAATAGAGCAGTATAATTTCAATCATTATTTGTAGTGGAAAATAAATAAGGATCACTAAAAGATAACCATGCATAGAAACACAAAGACAAAGAGATTTTAATTCTAGGAAACCCTTCTACACAAGGGAAGAAAACCTAGCAACCTTTCTTATATAGATATTCAGATCAAGATACAAAATACATCCAGACACAATAGTAATTGCATAAACAAGTTGTAGATAAACCCAAGAGACAAAAGAAGAAACTCTCCAAAGATAGCGGACCCAAAAAATAATCTTCTTGTTTGGGTGAATTTTCTTGGTGAGAATGAATGAGGCATCCTCCCTATTTATACTTTTTCATGTTTTCCTTTTCACTTTTGATTTGGGCCAACTTGTGCACTTGATGAGGCCGACTTGTCTTCATAAATACTTGTTTATTGTTTATCTTGTTTGAGGAGACCTCTTGACGCTACAATCACCAACACTCCCTCTTAACTAGGGAGGTATCATCATGCTAGAACACATCTGGATTTCATCCAGGCATTATAAGAAAGGTCTTTTCATGTCCAAGTGGCTACAACCAATATGACGTCCTCTATGAGCTACAACTCAAAGAGCTCACTAGAGCTACAACCACTAGTGAAACATCACCACGTCATGGGATACAACCTCATGTGGGCTCACAAGGGCTACAACCTCATGTGAGACTTTATCACATCAAGGGCTACAACCATATGACAACCACAAGGGCTACAACTACATGTGGGCTCATAAGGGCTACAACCTCATGTGAGACTTTCATCATGTCTGCATGGGCTACAACCTCAAGGGACAATGGGATCCAACCCTTAAGTCTCCCAATCACATGGGCTACACCCCAAGGGCTATTGGGCACCAACCTAGTGACAAGTCATCCCAACCACATGGGCTACACCCCAAGGGTTGTTGGGCACCAACACAGTGACAAGTTGTCCCAACCACATGAGCTACACCTAAAGGGTTGTTGGGCACCAATCCAATGACAAGTTATCCCAACCACATGACTACACCTCAAGGGTTGTTGGGCACCAATCCAATGACAAGTTATCCCAACCACATGACTACACCTCAAGGGTTGTTGGGCACCAACCCAACGACGAGTCATTCCAAGCCACAAGGGCTACTGGGCACTGTTACCACCTAAGTTGTACTTAGTGGTTTTTATCAAGCGAGCCTGGTGAACCAGACAAAGATGATTTGTTCGGACTTCAGAAGACCCTTCGAATTGCTTCTGGGAAGTGCTTGTTGTACTATATCACATGTTCATACCCTGTGGGGGAGTTGTAATAAAATGTTCTAGCATGATAGTGTCTGTAAAAGACTCGGTCTATTAGACTTTATTTGTCAATCCGATCAACCCAAGGTGTTTTTTCCCTTGGTTATTATTCGTTGTTGAATAAACGACTGATAATTTTTGAGTTTTTCATTCAATACCTCCAAAGTTGGGGTGGTCCGCTTGGCATTTAGGCCTATTGAGGTTATTAGAGTCTATGTGTCAATGTATAAACATGTTAGGCATCATGGTCGAGTCATATGAACATGTCTAAGTCCCCCCTAGGTTTTAATTTTTTATAATTTTTTAACTTCATTTAATTTTAATTTTTCCACAAAACTTAAGCTATTTTTTAATAGTCTAATTGGAAAAATTTGTTTTGTAATAAAAGTGGGCTCAGAAATCAGTTTCAATCATGGGGGTGCTCATTTTCAAGCTTAGAGCACCATGTAAACCCACAGACTCACTTTTTTCTAAGTTTTGAGTGATTTGTCCATCACTCAGGTAAAAAATCCCTAAATATCAAATATTAATTATTTAATTGATGAATTAATTAAATAATGGAGAAAACCCCAAATCCTAAATCATAGGATTTGCTTCGATTTGACTGAAATCAGTCTCATCGGCTTGGGATTGACTGGATCTGATAGTTCCTTGACTGAAGGAGGTGATCTGGGTTGATCTGGGAGTGCACCACAGCATGCAATCTTGGGAATTGCGCCCTCTCTCTCTCCTTCACACGTGTGGGCCCATCTGATTGAGTTTTGGTGGATGCTTCAGTCAGCAGGTTGAGGTGTCAGACAGATCAGCTCTCTGATTGATAGTTGCACTCAGTGAGACTCAGATTAGGCTCAGTTAGACACAGAGCAGGCCTAGATTCACTCCACATGCAGCTGCAGTCTCTTTCTTCTTGGGATTTGCGCCCCCCCTAGGCTAGATCTCCTGTTTTTGCTATAAATAAACCACATATTACCTCTTCCAAGCGAGTTAGAATTGGGATTGAGGTGCTGTAGCTATTGTATTGTTGCTATTTTTTATTTGAAATAAAGAAAATCTTTGGAGGCAAGACGGTGTCATGTTATTGTGTGTGGATGAGCATTGCCATGTTTTACTAAGGTAACCTATATCTATGTTCATAATTTGCTGATTGTTTGTGGATTCATTGCAAAAGATTGATAATAAGTTTATTATGATCTTGATAGGAAAGGAGTTTGTTAATAAGTTTATTGGCCATCTCTTTCCTTTTGATGCATGTTTAGAGATCTAGATTCAACATGTTTTATAAGTTTATATGCATGCTATTCTGAAATCTCTGTTTATGTATTAACCGGATCTCACAAGCATTTTGGCAAGTCTTTGGATTCAGTTGCAGGTTCCTAGCTTGGAGAGGGTGTTGATCTAGCTTGCCTCCTCACTTTTTCCAAAACTTTCTCAAAGGCATAGTCCCTTGACATTCCACCGGAAAGCTCCACGGTTGATCTTCAAGGCTTCCAACACTCTTTCTCTCTCTTCCTCGTTATAAAAATCCAAATTTTACTTAGTTACTTTGGTTACAAGCTTTGTTATCATTTAGATCTGTTATATTAAAGTAAAACTTACATAGATCTATTATTTGAAAGCTCATAATCTAGATCTCATTTCTAAAAGGTTTCATTAAGCATTCTAGATCTAGTTCAGGGAAATCGTCTGTTTTGCATGGCAATTTAAAGAAAATCCATAGGTTCCATACATTAGATTTCTGTTTCTGTTTTAAAAAGATTAAATACAGCAATTAGTGCATATCTCATTGGCTTTCCAAATAGCAAGCCAGGATCCCAAGGAAAGCTTGCTTTCCTTGGTTCATTTTTCACCGTTTTAGCTAGTTTTAACCTAGTTTTGTTTGGTTTAAAGTAGGCTGACCCAAAGGTACTTTCAAAGTGCTTTTGGGCATATTTCATTCTAACATGCTCACTGTCTTTTAGCAGGCATAACAGAAAGAAGAGAAGCTGCTATTCGAAAATGGCTTTGGGATCGTTCAAATCCCTTAAGGGGGGCTCCCCTTTGACTGGAAATTTTAAATTTTGGGAAAGTTGTAAGATCTTGGTTTCATCCTATATAAGAACCAAGAGGATTCAGATCATTTTACTGATATTGTAACAACAGATAATAAAAGTTTTCTTTGAATGGGCTCTTTCGAGCCCATTCCCCACCCCCCTAAGGGGGATTCGCGTTTTTTTTGTTATTATTCGCATTGTCTTATTTCTGTTCGCTTTAGATTAGTTTCATTCATGAATAACAACATGCTTTGATTACTTTATCATATATTCCATATTTCAGTATCAAAGTAACTTGAATACTTACCCCACGACTTCTCGATTGACCCGCAAGGGGAAAGAGATGCGTGGTAGGAATAATTAGAAAACTTGTGATTTGTTTCTGCTTGCTTCTTATCATTAATTTCTGTAAGTAATTGTTCTAAAATCAACCCCCTCCTTGATTCCCCGATTGAGGTCCACTTGGACCGAAAGAGGTTCCTGGAGGGTTTTTTCTTTCTAAGAAAACACATCCTTTAAAACTCACTAAAATTGACAAGACTCTGGTGTGTATGCTTTGCACTTGGCTGTGGTTCGTTCGATCAGTCAAGTTTCATCAAAATCAACATTAGTGACTAGTTTAATTAATCTTCACCTTCCCCAATCAACCACCATCAGGTGAAAATCCAACGCCTCGATCAAACCGTAAGCGGTGGCAAAATACCCAAAGGAAGCGGGAACTCTCGAAAAGTGACCTCGAGGCGCTGATCTCTGTTAAACCTTCGGGTGCATTATGAACAACAGTCTCAGAGACTCCATTCAACCCACATATTCCTTGCGAGTAGCCGAGAAGGTTTAGTTTTGGACATACTCCAAGTACCCTCGGGTATATCTGGAGTCCCCCCCTCGCCTAATTTTAATCAACTCATATTTCACATTAACTTAAAACGTACCAAGAGGCAATCGCAAAACATTCACTCCAAGCACATGCAAGTACATTGATTATTTTATGACTCCATTTTAAGGCATTGGCTATTTTCTTTCTATATATATATATTGTGTCTCAGCATTGTGCTTTTGTGCGCTCATTTTTTTTCTTGTCATCTATGGTTGTTTATGGTTAAATTTCAAACTTCTAAGTAACTCATTTAGTTTAACATCACCACACTAAATAATTTTGCTTTAGTAACTTAATAGGATCTACCCCCCTTGGCTTCGTTGGGAGTTGAGCCTAAACGGAGGAGTCAAGAACAAGTGACAGCCTTGACTCGAGACTTGCCCCCAAGGACACACCTAGTGGCTTGAAGATTTCTGCCACGTCCCCCCAGGTGTGAAAGGCGGCAACAAGCACCAACCCAGAGACTCCAACACAACTCAGTCCGTCGAGAAGTGTCCATGTACAACATATTAGTCATATATCCATCACAAATCAGTCCATCGATATGTGTTCTCCTAGTCCAGGGAGAATATCTCACAACAACTCAACTCAGTCCATTGAGGACTTTAATAGATCAAATCAACTCAGTCCATTGAGGAGTATAATATCTCATAGCAATTTAAACTTAGTCCATCGAGGAGTATCGTCTAGATCAATCATCTCTCTCTCTCTCTCCCTCTCAAGAGAGAGTTACACCATTCTCGCTTTCTTAGGGAGAATGTCTCAATGATGCTACACCATCAGCACTCCCTCTCAACGAGGGGGATATTCTCCACCACTCCATGCTTGCCACAGAAGTATACAAACTTCACCCTTGGAGGAGGCTTGGTGAGAATGTTGATAATTTGATCATCTGTAGGAATATACTGGAGCTGGACTGCTCCGTTCTATACCATGTCTCAGATGTAATGGTACTGGATCTCCACATGCTTCAACCTGTCATGAAACACTGGATTTAATGAAAGTTGTGCACAACTTTCATTATCACAGTGAATTAGGGTTGGCTCTATCATTTGACCAAACAATCTAACAAGGAGCTTTTAAAGCCACATTGCTTCACGAACTTCCACACACACTGCAATGTACTCAACCTCTGCTGTACTCAATGCCATAGAAGTCTGCTTCCTGCTACACCAGGAAATCATAGTAGACCCCAATGCTCGTCCTATCCAAGATTCCAATGCACTCCCTGCCCAATCAGAATTAGAGCAGCCCTGTAATCTCATGTCAGTACTGGAAGCATATCTCAGGCCATATCCCATTGTGCCACGCAAGTATCACAACACATGCTTCACAACAACCCAGTGTATCTGTCTCGGATCACTCATGAACTGGCTAAGTGCATTCATTGCAAAGCAAATGTCTAGTTTGGTGTTAACCAAATACAGCAATGACGCGATCAACTGTTTGTGCATGGTGGGATCTGTTTTCCGTCGATTGCACACCAGCAGCAGAAATCTTCCGAAAGCTGTCTCCTCACTTAAGAAAGTGGGAGAGGTGTGACCTTGGGGGCAAACACAGAGCTAGGTACTGTCACCTACTCCTAGCTCCTCCGTTTAGGCTAACTCCTAACGAAGCCAAGGGGGTAGTCCCTAACAAAGAGTTTCTAAGGCTCAATGTGTTTAAGTTAATTTTATGGCAATGATGCGGATGGGTGTTGTTTAGGAGTTTATTTATAATGAAAGATAATTACAAATCATAAAAATTTGAACACAAGACAAAAGCAATCCACGTTGCTGCACTAGATTAATAGATGAACAATGTGTCAAGAACATGTAAAATAAAATTGCATTCACAGATATTAGATCAAAGGACAAATGGTCCAAATTAATAATGATGCATAAATTGATAAACCAGTGCCTTATGGAGTCGAAGCTCTGCGATGCTTGAAAAATAACAAAAGTACAAGTCTTGAAATAATGCTAGTGGATATGTTATGCGAGTGCTCTTGGTACTTTTTAAAGATTTTTAATGGTCTTGTTTGTTATGGCTTGAAAAAAGGTATCAGAGACCAACCGGGAAAATGTTCGAAGTCATTCTGTTCTAGACATGTTGGCCCGTCCAGTATCCTGGGCTGATTTTCGGTGGATTGATTAGCTAGCCAGGACTCTAAGACAACGGGGAGTTTCGACGCCCTTACTGAGAATTGACTTTGAATGCTTCCTACAACGCCGGTGCGTTGGTTATGGGGTAAAATTTTATTATGTTGTTATTGCGAGCTTAACAAGTCCGTTCACCGTTCTGAGTACGAGCCCAACTATGAAATTCGGCAGAGCATACTAGGTGAGGGATAGCAACAAAGTAAATTAATTTAAGGGGAATGTGAGTTGCAAATTTTATTAGGAAAACAATTAATTAAAATCTCCGACAGAGAGCGCTCTTGACTTTGTCTTATGACAAAAGTTCAAGAGTCTTAGCTAAACTATATGCTTGATGCAAGGAAATGTAGTGGGAATGCTCTCCGATAGAGAGTGCTCTTGCTTGGATTCCGCCAAGTTCAAGAGACTTCGAAATCAAGTTAAGAAATTGCAAAAGCAAAAGTACATGAAATAAAAGAAAAATTAAACAAACTCTCCGACAGAGAGCACTCTTGATCCGCCTTACGGTGAGATTCAAGAGATTTTGGTTCTTTTTATTTTTTGCAATATTATATCAAACAAAAGCAAACAGAGCTAAATTAAAACTAAGTAAGGAAACAAGAAACTTTTCTTTTCTAACTTTTATGAAAGCAAACAAAAAACTTTTCAAAAATGAAACTACTTTTCCTATTCTACTCTAACAAATTACTCTACAAGCATGCAAACATGAAAATGAAAAAGACGATACAAGATTCCCCCAAACAGGGGAAGAGGGGTGTGGGACCCTTTATACCACTTGTTTTTTATTAACTTTTTACAATGTTTTTTTGATGCTTTTTGTCTCTTCCGAAAGAGCAAGGTGAGAAAGGGAAAGAGAGAAGAGGGAAATGTTTTTGTCTTTTTGCTCTTTGCTTGCTTCTTGGCTTGCCTTTAGCCTTTGGGCTTTTCTTACTTTTCCTGAAAGTAAGAGCTTTAAACACTGAAACGTTATATGTTAGTCAAAAAATAAAATGAAACAAAACTACAAACTAACCTTTAAAAAAGGGTAAACTTCTACGGTGAAAAAAGAGGAAAGAAAGAGGAGAAAAAGCTACGAAACGGAAAAGAAGAAAGGGAAAAATAGGGCTGTCCAAAAGGGGAAAAGAGAGCTGCAAACTAAGTAAAAGAGGGCTGCAAACTAAGTGAAGAAAGGGGAAAAGAGGGCAGCGAAGAGGAAAGAGGAAGAGCAAGCCAAACAAGGCAATAGAAGGGAAGCCAAAGGATGAAAAAAAAGGAGACTAGGGCTTCTTAAAGTAACCGGTAACCAAAGTAAAGATTTCTTGTGGATGGAACACGAGAGAGAGAGACACTCTCGACTTTCTTTTTTGTATTAAAAGAAGACGATCCCTGTAGGTCCTGCAATCACAAAGTGTTAAACAAAAATTGGTTGCTTGAAGCTTGGGATAGAAGCAGCTGAGCTCACGCCCTTCTTCAACCTGTGAAGCCTAATAACACACCAAAACTCAATACAAAAGTGAGATCAAAATTACATGCTAGTATGCTAAAAAAATTAAATCAAGATCAACATTACGTATTACTGACTACTCATGTCCATCATGATACTAATCTACTTTGCATAAACAACCAAATTGAAACAACAATTGATTATTCTACCGTGCCAACAATGGCCTTCTTGAGCTAACAAAATAATTGATCTCATGCAAGTATTAAAGAAATAGGGGTTAGAGACAATATCACCTCAACCATTAGAAAGCTACCACATGCAAGAGCTCATAGACCTCCAATATCGAATATCTTTATTAACAAATTCAAAGCAAATGCTTGATACAATTTTCTCAGAGCAACTCTGCTACAAAGTTCCATCCCAATAGAGCTCAAAGAGCCTCTATTTATACAAAGAGAGAAGGCTAAAACCCTAAAACCAAACTCCATCAAATGAGGGCCAATCCCCAAGATTTAGCAAACTCGGCATGTAACTGAGAGCCCAGACCTTAACAAAAGCTGGTGTGAGTGAGGGGTGGCCTCCACCTAACCAAACTCCATCAAATGAGGGCCAATCCCCAAGATTTAGCAAACTCGGCATGTAATTGAGAGCCCAGACCTAAACAAAAGCTGGTGTGAGTGAGGGGTGGCCTCCACCTAGGCAAGGCGCCCCCACTCCCAACCCTAAACTTCGAAAACCATCCAATAGAGAGCCCACACGTGTGAAGGCGCATCACTGAGGAGAGAAGGGCGTGAGCATGAGGATGGAGGCGTGAGCTTGAAGGAAGAGTTATTTGGTGATGATGGGTGCCAAAACGCTTAGGGTTTGCACCAAACACTTCCTGCATTTAATACCCTGCTCCGTAATTAACATCAAACCAATCACAGCCTTCCAAATCACCCAATTGGTGAGCTTAGTTGAAGAGGACGAGTTTGCAAACTGAATGTGACTTTAATGCTCTTCGATTGTTGACTGAAGAGGATTTGTGCCGAGTTGAATCATCATAAATGCCCATTGCCATGTCATTTAGCCTTTTATTTTATTCAATTTGGTTTATTTTGGAGAGTTTTTTATTATCTCCAAAATATTCATTTTAATATTTTAATTAATAATTTCTCCGTAGATGACTTTTTTGTGAAATTATTAATTATGAGGTTGAATGAACATCTGAAACTTAGGGATAGCTGGCCGGCTGATCATGAATGATTTTTGGCTTAAGGTTAGAGCCTTCAATCACTGAATTCGGGTCCTGGATGACTGACATATTACAAATTTAAATTTTTCCATTTAAACTATTGAAAAATATTATTAAAAACTTAGGAAAATTAAAAAATTAAAAACCCAAAATCCAACGCGTCTGTTAAAATTTTTTCGGAATTTTTTTTGAGGGTCCTAGTGACTTGATACATGACCATAGTCTATTCTAATAATGTCTAGTAGGTTTATACATACTCAGTTGGGCTCTAATAACCCCCCAAGGCCCAGAGTTCAAAATCGGGCATTCCAGCTTTGGAGGAAGCGGGAGAAAACCTTGTCGATTAAACTCGGCTATAGGTAAAGCATAATTGACAAGGGCAAGAAACTCCCTGGAATACCTTAGTTGAAATTCTACGTCTTAGGAGACCGAACCACTCAAAAACCCTACTAGCACATTTTATTACGAACCCTGCGGGGCCATAGTCATAATTACTGAAAACAAAAACTGGCTAGGCACAAATGGCGGACCATTTGATACACTGGAACACAAACATTCATCATGTTTGTGAAATGGCGGCTCCTCAGCTAATCCAACTATGGTACAAATAAGTTGGTAACATCTGGCTCCAATTGCGGGACAGGTACTCGCTTGATTTATTGATCAAAGAGAGTGCCTGAGAATCCAGGAATCTCTGGTACCTGTACGTAAACAGAAGTGTCTTAGTCCCATGTATATGATATAAAAGTAAGCCATGATGAAATACCAAAAAATATTTTTTGCTTTTCTCAAATCAGAGTATGTAAAACAAAACTTTTTCTTTTTCAGCATATAAATGAAGTACGATACAAATGCTAATATACAAAGGCTATGATACAACATTTTGGCACAGCAAATGTTATGGTACAAAAATAAAATACATAAAAATACAACAAGGATGGGTTTAGAAAAGCCTTGGGATGACACCTTGGTCATTTGGGAGGTTGTTTCGATAAAAAGGCTTCAAATGTTGACCATTCACGGGTAAGTTTAAAGTATCTCCATCCATAGTGTTAAGTAAAAAGGAATTGGTACCATCAGTATCACGGATGATAAACGAGCCTTTCTAAAGGCTGTCGAACTTTCCATGCTTCCCAGGCTTTTCCCTTCTCTTATCCCATAAGAGAACAATATCTCCTATTTGGAAGGATCTTGGGCTGGCTGACTTATCAAATGTGCCCTTCATGCTTTCTTGATGCCTGAGTGACTGATTGAGGGCAGCTCTTCTAGACTCATCCAACTCTATAATCTGATGGATCTTCTGCTCCATTTCCAATCTTTCTGTGCCATATTCACTTAACATTCTAAAGATTGGAATTTGCATGCTGACCGAAAGGGTGGCTGTGAGTCCATATACTAACTCAAAAGGTGACTTTCTAGTTGTGTTCTTGGTAATCCTATCTGCCCACACAACATACTTAATCTTGCTATCCCACGCTCTTTTATTGTCACCCACAGTTTTCTTCAGAATAGTCATTAAGTTTTTATTAGTGGACTCAGCAAGTCCATTGCCTTGTGGATAATAATCTGATGAATGGGATAGGATAATGCCATATTTAAAACAGAAGTCATTTACTTCTCCCGAATTGAAAGCTTTGGCATTATTGGTTGTTATTTTAAGGGGAGTTCCGAATCTGGTGATGATTCTTTCCTCAATGAAATCCATAACAACCTTCTCAGTGGCATTCTTAGTAGGTATGGTTTCTACCCACTTAGTGAAATAATTGGTTGTTGTAAGAATCCAGCAAAAGCCATTGCTAGAACTATCCTTAAATTTGCCGATAAAATCAAGCCCAGACTGCTGAAAAGGGGCAAGGACCACAACAGGTGTAAGAGGAAGTGCAGCCAACTTCTGCTTCCCTGTGGAAAGCTGACACTCTTTGCAACACTTGACATGTTTGTGAACATCTGCGAAGATAGTGGGCCAATAGTATCCAACTCTCAAGATTTTGTGGGCAGTTGTATTTGCTGCATAATGGCCTCCACAAAATCCTGAGTGAAATTCAATCAAGATTTTCTTGGAATCTTGTTCGTTAATACATCTGAGTATAATTCCATCTGGGTTCCTCCAACCCAGACCCTCTTGGGTAAGGCAATATCTAGCAGCTTTGAGTCTCAAAGCCCTTCGCTTGTGACCTTTGAGGTGATCAGGGCAAGTGAAATGGAGTAGGAAAAAAATGATGTCGAAATACCAGTGATTATCAAGTTCTTGAAGCGCAGGAGTCGTGGATGGTTGAGGGATATTGTTTTCGGCAATCATTTCAATGGATTCTTCATTTCTTTGAGTAAGCATCTTGGCAAGGCCTTGTCCTTTGATCAATTTGGTAGGCTTTATTTCAAGGTAATAATCCTGGATTTTGGACATCCATGTACCCCTTATTCCTAAACAATCCTGTTGAGACAGGATGTCTTTCACTGCAGTATGAGGAACATACCCAATGACCTTAGAGTATCCAATATACGTTCTGAAATGTTTCAAAGATTTGACCAATGCATAAGCCTGCTTTTCCATGATGGTATATTTTAACTCAGAGTTTTGTAAAGTTCTACTCATGAAAGCTATAGGTTGCTCGAACCCTTCGAAGTTCTTCTGGAGCAACACACCGACAATAGTGTCTTTTGAAGCAAAAGAAAAGATCATGAAATCTTTCGTGTAATCTGGGCTGACTAAGACTGGAGACCTGGTGATTGCATTCTTAATAGAATCAAAGGCTTCCCTACCCTCATTTGTCCATACAAACTTGGCATTTTTCTTAAGTAAAGCTTGCATAGGTTTCATGAGTTCGGCCAAGTTAGGAATAAATCTTCTGATAAAATTTATATGCCCATTGAAAGATTGGAGTGCTTTCACATTTTTAGGTAGAGGGATCTTCCTTATGGCTTCTATTCTCTCCGGGTCAATCTTGACACCGTCCTTGTTTATAATGTGTCCCAAGAGTTTTCCCTCTTCTATGCCCAATACTGATTTAGCCGGATTCAAAGAAATGCCAAATTTCCTACATCGCTCGAATATCAGCCTGAGAGGACCAACATGGTTGGATCTTTCTTTCGAAAACACAGTAAGATCATCTTGGTAGATCTCAATGATTTTACCTATCAACTCCTTGAAGGCATAATCCATGGCCCTTTGAAAAGTAGCCTCTGCAGTTGTGAGACCAAAAGGCATTCTCAGATATTCAAAAGTGCCCCAAGTGTTGAAAAACTGAGTTTTACTGCTTGCTGGTTTAAATGAACAATTTGTGTTTTTCACTTCAGCCGGTTTTGCATAGGCTTGAAGCTACTTAAAAATTTTGCCGAACAATTTTAAACACACAGTAAAATCAAATACTAACAGGCTGAAACAAATAACATGCACACCATAAATTTGACTCAGAGATTTTTGGCTAATCAGCCCTGGAAAAACCCCCACGGGGAAAACCAGTCAGAGAGAGAGAGAGATTTATTTCTTCAGCAAAATTATAGGACAGAACTACAGGGAAAATATCACTTATCTTCACAACAGATTTTATCTCAAAATCTGAACACTGTACTTCAGCAAAAATACCAGCCGTACACTTAAAAAAATCTGTGCCTAAAATTTCCAGACCGTACAGCATTAAAAACCAGCCGTACGTCCTCGAAAACAGTGCCAAATAAATGCTGTCCGTACCTCGAAAACTGTGCAGGGATTTAATGCAGCCGTACCTCGATTTCTGTGCAGCATTAATGAAAGCCGTACTCTACAGGCCGTACCACGATTTCCTGAGCAATAAATGCAACAGTACAGTTCAATAAATGAAGGCAGTACTCCTCGATTCCTGTGCAGCCGTACCAGCAATAAATGAAGGTGAATGCTCCTCGATTTCTGTGCATTAAATGCTCTCTCTCCTGGAAAAAATCGTACCCTTCTCAGCTCTCGACCTTCTCTCTCAGCTCTTCTCTTCTCCTTTTGCTAAAATGAAAAGTGAATGCCCTTTTGCCTCCCTCAGCCTTTTTGTTTAACCTAAGTGGCCATCTTAATCCAACGGTGGAAAAAGAATCAATCCAATGGATGAGATTGAGTGAGAGTGAAAATCCCTTTTATTTATTTCTCATATATAAAATCACTCACCCACTTAAATTTATCAAAAAATGACTTTATTGTTATAAAGTCCCATTAAGTGACATTTAATGTGAGGGTCACCTTTTTCCCTCTTAAAGTGACTTAGGCAAAAATGAAGTCACCTAGGGAACATCTACCTAGGTACAAAAACTAACACTCCCTCTTACCGAGGAAGGTGTTCCGTACCACTCCCAACTTATCTCTGAAGAAGACGAACTTGCCTCTCCCTAAAGACTTCGTCAAGATGTCAGCTACCTGCTCATCAGTGGAAATATGCCGAAGCTGAACTGCCCCTCTCTGAACGTAGTCTCGGATGAAATGGTATCTGATCTCTATGTGCTTTGACCTGTCATGGAACACTGGATTCCCAGAGAGCTGAATGCAACTCTGATTGTCACAGTAGATCACTGTAGGCCTAAGCTCCTGATCAAACAAATCTACCAAAAGCTTGCGAAGCCACAGTGCTTCACAAGTAGCCTGACTGGCTGCCATATACTCAGCCTCAGCCGAACTCAATGCAATGGACCTCTGTTTCCGGCTGAACCACGACACTGCTGCCGAGCCCAAACTGAAACAACGACCGGAAGTTCTCTTCCGATCCCGCACGCAACCTGCCCAGTCTGAATCTGTAAATCCAACCAATCCGACTCCATCCGAACCCCTATAGTCCAGACCATAGTCCACTGTCCCTGCAAGATATCTCAAAATGTGCTTTGCAGCTGTTCAGTGTACACTC
>LPNX010242306.1:155334-187144 GCA_001517045.1 Pseudotsuga menziesii | reverse complement strand
TTGAAATTCTACGTCTTAGGAGACCAAACCACTCAAAACACCCTACTAGCACATTTTATTACAAACCCCGCGGGGCCATGGTCATAATTACTGAAAATAAAAACTAACTAGCCAAAACTGGCTAGGCACAAAGGCGGATCATCTGATACACTGGAACACAAACATTTATCATGTTTGTCAAATGGCGGCTCCTCGAAAAATCCATTAAGTGAAAAATTAGTGGATAACATCTGGCTTCAACTGAGGGACATGTGCTCGATCTAGTCTCTTATGCAAGGAGAGCATACGAGAACACCGGAATCTCTGGTTTCCACATCCTGTAAAAACATCTCAACTTGACAAGAAAAACCTTAGTAGCACAAGTTTTATGAAAAAGAGCCAATGATCCAAAAGTTGCTTTATTCAAAGGAATGACAAAATTTAACTGAAAAATTTATTTATTCCTAAGTACAAAAAGAAAATGCTACAGTAAATGCTCACTTTAAGGAGCCTATTTTCCTACTCTAAGCATAAAAATAAAAACGGTTATGTGTAATCATAAATCCAATGTAACCACCTAAGCATTTTATTAATGTAAAAAGGTTTTTTCTTGTCTTTGGTTACCAGCCAAAATAAGAATATTTTATTCAGAAAATGCAAACCTGCGTGATGATCTAGAATGGGTCGGCTGCATGGGAAATCATAGGCATGAATAATGTCGTCAAACTTCTTCTCAAACTGGTAGATGCTCGCGCAGGATGTTTTTATCCATGACTGGATAGCACTAATACACAAATTGGGTTGATGAGGCAGGTCAACTACTCCATCATGCTGATCATCAAGGCTTATCAAATGATAACCCGTTGTATAAACCCCAAGTTGCTCCAAAACATAAGGAATATCTATATGTGAAGACGATGGTTGAGAAAAAACTTCAACTAGTTGTATCCCATCTGATTCTTAATTGCACTGCTTTTTCAAATCCTTATTACTGATACTCGGATACAATTCTGACTGCTCATATGAAAACTCTGACTGCTTTTCTTTACAACTTTCATAAGTCTCAGAATAAACATTCCCCTCGCTGGACACATTATAGATGGGATTCTCAAAAATATTTTCAAAAGTATCATAGGTTGGATTTTCAATAAAAGTCTAATAGTCATCATCACCATCTATGTCGGATATGAGAGATGCCTCATCATTAGTATCAAGTCCTTGGCTACACTCCTCATTTTGCTCAAAACAATCTTCTTCAAAAAGCTGGGTTTCAAAGATATCACACGGGACCCAACTTTCCAAATATTTGTCATCCAGTGGAGAGCATGGAGGACTCTCATCACATGAAACCTCTAAGATTGGATTTTCAATTAAAGTCTCGTAGTTATCATCCATCTCAGATGTAACGGATTCTTCCTCACTTGTATCACATCCCTGGCTATATCCCTCCTCATAATCATAGCATCTTCTTTAGAAAAAAGGTCACAAGGTGGTAAGCCTTCCAAACTATCATCATTATGCTCATTTGTAGGATTAGTACCAAAGTTTTTAGTGAGGTTATCCAATTGTTGACTATAATCTTCAACTTGACCCAGGGTTTCTGTGGTGACAGGATGGAGCTGTCCAACTGCGTTAATGTACTCAGGCTTTCTTGAATATTGTTTTGCCTCTCTCTAACTTTCTCCAGAAATATCATGCATGTCACCTACATAGTTTATATACTCAGGCTCACTTGATGATGCTTTAGGACCACAACCCTCTGGAAAACCATGCTCTTGAACATAGCATGCATAATAGCAAGAAGATTCTTCATGAAGGTCTTTACATGCCCTACAAAATGGCGTGTAAGTTTCAACCACATTAGTAGCCTCTAGCTGATGAGGAGGCCTTTGCTCATGGTTGGGATTTCTTCTTTGCCATATTGGCCTTGCAGGGAAAGTTCTAGGAGGTGGCGGAGGTTGAATTCTTTCAACAGTTATGACCCTATTCTGAACCTTTTTAATCTGTGCTAAGTGCTTCCTTTCCATGTCTTGCATTTTCTCTGTTAGGTCCATGAGCTTCTTCTCATATGCTTCATTTGATGGCTCTTACCCTTTAGGTTCAACTGTTTTAAGAGAAGTTGATGATCTAGAGTAACCCTGGATGTTTGACTCTCCTGAAGACTGCATATTCTTATCAATTTTAATGGCCAAATTCTGAGCCTGAAGTAAAGTGGTTGGCTCCTTGTCTCTAATCTGGTACTCGATCTTGCCACTTAATGCTTCTATGTAATAATCCAAAGTGGAAGCTGCAGGAGGAGCATAAGTGGCAGGGATGGAATTTGACAACTCTGCGAACCTATTATTGAACTCATCCATGGTTTCTGTTTCAGACTTCTTAATACTAGTCAGGGCTGCCACTAGATGCCTAGGTTCCTTCTTACTGCCAAACTTTTCGAGGAAAGCAGTCTTGAAATCCGCTATGGTAGTGAAAGAATTGTTTGACATATTGTCATACCAATTTTCGGCTTTGCCATCCAAGGATAGAGCAAACAGGGTCATGTAAACATCCTCATGTTTGTCAGCACCCTTGACATAAGGACCACAGTGTCTGGAGAAATTTCTGATGTGTTGCTCAGCGGAGATAGATGCATCACTGCCATTAAAAGTCATGAGCTTGTCAATAGCTTTTTTGGGAATGTCATGAGGCTGACTTGCTATCTGAGTAAAATCGAGTTGAGTAAAAAACTCACCCATTGTGTTAAGGAAATAGTTATAGTTTTGAAAATTTTCTTGAAATAAAAAGTGGATGTCTAAAACAGACTCAGATCCAAGTTCTACACGGATCCTACGAGAAGCTAATTTGTTTAGTCTCCTCCTATAGACTTTTTCAGGGTCAGGGATGAAATTGAGCAAACCTTCAGAGTTTCTTTTAGTTGAATACCTTGAGGTGTTAACTAACAGTGGAGTCGCCAGGTGGATTCAAGTTTAATTCCGAAGAGTGATTGGACTAAAAATCTACGAAAAAGGGGAAAAAAGGTAAAAAACTAAAAGAAACAAAGGTTGTCTAGGAACAAAAATATTTGTCCCCGACAGCGGCGCCAAAAGATGTTGTCCGCTGATTGCACACCAGCAGCAGAAATCTTCCGAAAGCTGTCTCCTCACTTGAGAAAGTGGGAGAGGTGTGACCTTGGGGGCAAGCACAGAGCCAGGTACTGTCACCCACTCCTAGCTTCTCCGTTTAGGCTAACTCCTAACGAAGCCAAGGGGGGTAGTCCCTAACAAAGAGTTTCTATGGCTCAATGTGTTTAAGTTAAGTTTTACTGTTCGAATAATGCAGATGGGTGTTGTTTAGGAGTTATTACGATGAAATATAATTATAATTATGAAAATTTGAACACAAGACAAAGGCAATCCACGTTGCTGCACTGGATTAAAAGATGAACAATATATCAAGAACTTGTAAAAATAAAAGTGCATTCACAGACAAAGATTTTATAAATCAAAGGACAAACGGTCCAGATTAATAATAACGCATGAAATGATAGACCAGTGCCTTATGGAGTCAAAGCTCTACAATGCTTGAAGAATAACAAAGATACAAGTCTTGAAATAAAGCTAGTGGATATGTTATGCGAGTGCTTTTGGTACGTTTTAAATATTTTAATGGTCTTGTTTATTATGGCTTGAAAGAAGGTATCAAAGACCAATCGGGAAAGTGTTTAAAGTCATTTCGTTCTAGAGGATTGACCAGCTAGCCATGACTCTAAGACAACCAGGAGTTTCGACGCCCTTACTAAGAATAGACTTGAATGCCTTCTACAACGCCGGTGCATTGGTTGTGGGGTAAAATTTTATTTGTGTTGTTATTGCGATCTTAGCAAGTCCGTTTACCGTTTTGAGTACGAGCCCAACTATGAAAGTCGACAGAGCATACTAGGTGAGGGATGGCAACGAAGTAAATTAATTAGAGGGGAATGTGA
This sequence comes from Pseudotsuga menziesii, assembly GCA_001517045.1. NCBI lineage: Eukaryota > Viridiplantae > Streptophyta > Pinopsida > Pinales > Pinaceae > Pseudotsuga > Pseudotsuga menziesii. Next base: position 183,204 of record LPNX010242306.1, on the reverse strand, counting down.
GTTGCAAAATTTTATTAAAAGAGTTAATTAAACCCTCCGAAAGAGAGTGCTCTTGACTTTGTCTTATGGCAAAAGTTCAAGAGTCTTATCTATCTATATGCCTAAGTGCAAGGATGATTTAAAAATTAATATGCTCTCCGATAGAGAGTGCTCTTGACTTGGATTCTGGCAAGTTCAAGAGACTTAGAAATTAATTAATAACTTGCAAAAAAGTAAAGTACAAGAAATGAAAGAAAGATTAAACAAACTCTCCGATAGAGAGCACTCTTGATCCACCTTACGGTGAGATTCAAGAGATTTTGGTTCTTTTTACTTTTGCAATATTATATCAATTGAAAGCAAAGAAAATTTAAACTAAGTAAGTAATGAAACATGAAACTTTTGTTTTTTCAACTTTTATGAAAGCTAACTTCTAAATAATGAAACTACTCTTTCCTATTCTACTCTAGCAAATTATTATGCAAACATGAAAATAAAAGAGACAATACAAGCTTTCCCCAAATGGGGCAAGAGGGGTGTGAGAGCATTTATCCCACTTGCTCGTTATTATCTTTTACAATGCTTTTGAACTTGGGACTCCTTTTGTGATCTTGAGAAGGTCTTCAATGCAACCTGGAGAAAGGGGATGAAGAAGGAGGAAAAATGAGTGTTTTTTGGAACTTGAAACTTCAAATTTTTGCCAGCACTTCTGCTTAACTTGTCACAAAAAGCAAAAAACCAGCGAGCTATTTTCCTGTAAAACAATGGATTAGGCAATAAAATACACTAAAAATTACACCTAGTACTTGTGCAAAGATAGGAATTTTGTGCTACTTAAAGTACTAACTAGATCCAAGTTGAATGTAAAACTTAAACACTTCCTAGATCTAGAAATGAGAGCAAGCAAAATGAAAATGATTAGCCTTATAGATCTGATTTTAACTTGCAAACATTAAGTAAAAGAATTGAAATTTTGGTTTTAGGGGTGAATAAGATAGATGGAACCACTTGGATCTTGAATCTTTGAAACCACCCCGGATCTCAATTAGCATGCAGCTACTAGAAACTTGTGCTTGGCTCCAAGAAAAGGAGATGCAAACTAGCTCAACCTTTTACTTGGTGCAATGGAGTGATATGCAAACAAAGACTTATACACTTGCCAAAAAGGGGATTAGATCCTGTACCATTTACTAATTGAAATAAAAAAAAAAACATGAAATACAACTGAACAAGACAATGCTCTTTTAGATCTCTGAAAGTAAATAAATAAATAGATAACTTGAAACTACAAATATCTATTATTATGTGCTTATATAAGCCCTCTAAAGCATTTATCAATACCCACAGATTAGCAAAGCAAAAGAGAAATTGAAATTGTATCACCTCATTAACCAAAACACATGTATCCAAGATCTACACCACATGAGCCTCCAAAGCCTTTCTTTATTCAAAATGGTTGCATGAAAGCAACAAGTATTACAATATTTCACCAGAGGTTCTCTACACAAATCATCCACCCCGTAGAGCTAAAAAGAGCCTCTACTTATACAAAGAGAGAAGACTAAAACCATAAAACCAAACTCCATCAAATGAGGGCCAATCCCCATGATTTAGCTGACTCGGCACATAACTGAGAGCATAGACCTAAATTAAAGTTGGTGTGAGTGAGGGGTGGCCTCCACCTAGGCAAGGCACCCCCACTCCCAACCCTAAACTCCGAAAACCAACCAATTGGAAGCCCACACGTGTGAAGGCGCACCACTGAGGAGATGAGGGCGTGAGCTTGAGGATGGAGGCGTGAGGGTTGAAGGAGGAGTTGCTTGGTAATGATAGGTGCCAAAACCCATAGGGTGTGCACCAAACACCTCTTGCAATTAATACATTGCTCCGTAATTAACACGAAACCAATCACAGCCTTCCAAATCAACCAATTCGTGAGCTTAGTTGGAGATGACAAGTCTGCTAATTGAATGTGACTTTAATGCTCTCCAATTGTTGACTGGAGAGGATTTGTGTCGAGTTAAATCATCATAAATGCCCATTGCCATGTTATTTAGCCTTTTATTTTATTCAATTCGGTTTATTTTGAAGAGTTTTTTATTTTCTCCAAAATATTCATTTTTAATATTTTAATTAATAATTTCTCCGTAAATGACTTTTTTGAAAAATTATTAATTATGAGGCAAAATGAACTTCTGAAACTTGGGGATAGCTGGCTGGTTGATCATTGATGATTTTTAGCTGAAGGTCAGAGCCTTAATTACTGAATTCTGGTTTCGGATGACTAACATATTACATATTGAAAATTTTCCATTTAAACTATGGAAAAAATTAATTAAAAACTTAGGAAAAATTAGAAAATTAAAAAAATTAAAAACCCAAAATTCAACGCGTCTGGTAAATTTTTTTCGGAATTTTTTTTTAGGGTCCTAGTGACTTAGGACATGACCATAGTCTATTCTATTAATGTCTAGTAGGTTTATACATACTCAGTTGGGCTTTAATAACCCCCCAAAGCCCAGAATTCAAAATCGGGCATTCCAGCTTTGGAGGAAGTAGGAGAAAACCTCGTCGATTATACTCGGCCATAGGCAAAGCATAATTGACAAGGGCAAAAAACTCTCTGGAATACCTTAGTTGAAATTCTACGTCTTAGGAGACCGAACCACTCAAAACACCCTACTAGCACATTTTATTACAAACCCCGCGGGGCCATGGTCATAATTACTGAAAACAAAAATTGACTAGCCAAAACTGGCTAGGCACAAAGGTAGATCATCTGATACACTGGAACACAAACATTTATCATGTTTGTCAAATGGCGGCTCCTTGAGAAATCCACTAAGTGAAAAATTAGTGGATAACACTAACTACAACTAAAAGTTGGAACACCATGTTGAATGTCTCGTAGGAGCTATAATTCTTGTTGCTAACATTTTTTCTAACTCCTTCTTTATAATAGCTGCTAACTTAGGATTTATTTGCCTTAGTCTTTTACGGAAAGGCTTGCCTTTTTGACATTCAGGTTTTAAGGGAATGGTGTGCTGGAAAACATCTTCCCTATATGCTTTAAGCTCGTCATAAGTGAAGAAAAAACATCCCTATATTCTCTGACCAAGTTTATAAGGTTGTTCCTTTCCTTTTCAGAGGTACCTTTTCCAATTTTTATCATTTTTGGTTTTGTTTTCGTTCCAATGTTGATCTCAATAAACTCACCAGGTTTCATTTGTTCAACATTACTCTTTCTTTTGTCTTGCCTATAAAAATGTTCTCTAAAGCAACTAGACCACGTGGGACAGGGTTATTAAACTGGTCGCCTTCTCCAAGATACTCTTTATTTTCTTCCTGCTCATTTACTCTAAAGTTAGAGAACTTATCAATATTATGAATAAATCTCAAGAAGTGCATTGGTTATGGCATAAAATTTTATTATGTTGTTATTGCGAGCTTAACAATTCCGTTCACCATTCTGAGTACGAGCCCAACTATGAATGTCGGCAGAGCATACTAGGTGAGGGATAGCAATGAAGTAAATTAATTAAAGGGGAATGTGAGTTGCAAATTTGATTAGGCAAACAATTAATTAAACCCTTCGACAGAGAGCGCTCTTGACTGTCTTATGACAAAAGTTCAAGAGTCTTAGCTAAACTATATGCTTGATGCAAGGAAATGTAGTGGGAATGCTCTCCGATAGAGAGTGCTCTTGATTTGGATTCCGGCAAGTTCAAGAGACTTAGAAATTAAGTTAAGAAACTACAAAATCAAAAGTACATGAAATAAAAGAAAAATTAACCAAACTCTCCGACAGAGAGCACTCTTGATCCACCTTACTGTGAGATTCAAGAGATTTTGGTTCTTTTTACTTTTTGCAATATTATATCAAACAAAAGCAAACGGAGCTAAATTAAAACTAGGTAAGGAAACAAGAAACTTTTCTTTTCTAACTTTTATGAAAGTAAACAAAAACTTTTCAAAAATGAAACTACTTTTTCCTATTCTACTCTAACAAATTACTCTACAAGCATGCAAACATGAAAATGAAAAGGACGATACAGGCTTCCCCCAAATGGGGGAAGAGGGGTGTGGGAGCCTTTATCCCACTTGCTTTTTATTGACTTTTTACAATGCTTTTTCGATGCTTTTTACCTCTTTCGAAAGAGCAAGGTGAAAAAGGGAAAGAGAGAAGAGGGAAATGTTTTGTCTTTTTGCTCTTTGCTTGCTTCTTGGCTTGCCTTTAGCCTTTGGGCTTTTCTTGATTTTCCTGAAAGTAAGAGCTTTAAACACTGAAATGTTATATGTTAGTCAAAAAATAAAATGAAACAAAACTACAAACTAACCTTTAAAAAAGGGTAAACTTCTATGGTGAAAAAGGAGGAAAGAAAGAGGAGAAAAAGCTACGAAACAAAAGAGAAGAAAGGGAAAAAGAGGGCTGTCCAAAAGGGGTAAAGAAGGATGCAAACTAAGTGAAGAAAGGGGAAAAGAGGGTAGCGAAGAGGAAAGAGGAAGAGCAAGCCAAACAAGGCAATAGAAGGGAAGCCAAAGGATGAAAAAAAAGGAGACTAGGGCTTCCTAAAGTAACCGGTAACCAAAGTAAAGATTTCTTGTGGATGGAACACGAGAGAGAGAGAGACACTCCCGGCTTTCTTTTTTGTATTAAAAGAAGACGATCCCTGTAGGTCCTGCAATCACAAAGTGTTAAACAAAAATTGGTTGCTTGAAGCTTGGGATAGAAGCAGTTGAGCTCACACCCTTCTTCAACTTGTGAAGCCTGATAACACACCAAAACTCAATACAAAAGTGAGATCAAAATTACATGCAAGTATGCTAAGAAAATTAAATCAAGTTCAACATTACGTATTACTGACTACTCATGTCCATCATGATACTAATATAATTTGCATAAACAACCAAATTGAAACAACAGTTGATTATTCTACCGTGCCAAGAATGGTCTTCTTGAGCTAACAAAATAATTGATCTCATGCAAGTATTAAAGAAATAGGGGTTAGAGACAATATCACCTCAACCATTAGAAAGCTACCACATGCAAGAGCTCATAGACCTCCAAAGTCGAATATCTTTATTAACAAATTCAAAGCAAATGCTTGATACAATTTTTTTAGAGTAACTCTGCTACAAAGTTCCATCCCAATAGAGCTCAAAGAGCCTCTATTTATACAAAAAGAGAAGGCTAAAACCCTAAAACCAAACTCCATCAAATGAGGGCCAATCCCCAAGATTTAGCAAACTCGGCATGTAACTGAGAGCCCAGACCTAAACAAAAGTTGGTGTGAGTGAGGGGTGGCCTCCGCCTAGGCAAGGCGCCCCCACTCCCAACCCTAAACTCCGAAAACCATCCAATAGAGAGCCCACACGTGTGAAGGCGCATCATTGAGGAGAGAAGGACGTGAGCATGAGGATGTAGGCGTGAGCTTGAAGGAAGAGTTATTTGGTGATGATGGGTGCCAAAACCCTTAGGGTTTGCACCAAACACTTCCTGCATTTAATACCTTGCCTCGTAATTAACATCAAACCAATCACAGCCTTCCAAATCACCCAACTCGTGACCTTAGCTGAAGAGGACGAGTCTGCTAACTGAATGTGACTTTAATGCTCTCCGATTGTTGACTGAAGAGGATTTGTGCCGAGTTGAATCATCATAAATGCCCATTGCCATGTCATTTAGCCTTTTATTTTATTCAATTTGGTTTATTTTGGAGAGTTTTTTATTATCTCCAAAATATTCATTTTTAATATTTTGATTAATAATTTCTCCGTAAATGACTTTTTTGAGAAATTATTAATTATGAGACTGAATGAACATCTGAAACTTGGGGATAGCTGGTCGACTGATCATGAATGATTTTTGGCTTAAGGTTAGAGCCTTCAATCACTGAATTCGGGTCTCGGATGATTGACATATTACAAATTTAATTTTTTTCCATTTAAGCTATGGAAAATTTTAATTAAAAACTTAGAAAAATTAAAAAATTAAAAACCCAAAATCCAACGCGTTCGGTAAATTTTTTTCGGAATTTTTTCCGAGGGTTTTAGGGACTTAGGACATGACCATAGTCTATTCTAATAATGTCTAGTAGGTTTATACATACTCAATTGGGCTCTAATAACCCCCCAAGGCCCATAATTCAAAATCGGAGATTCCAGCTTTGGAGGAAGCGAGAGAAAACCTCGTCGATTATACTCAGCTATAGGCAAAGCATAATTGACAAGGGCAAAAAATTCCCTGGAATACCTTAGTTGAAATTCTACGTCTTAGGAGACCGAACCACTAAAAAACCCTATTGGCACATTTTATTACAAACCCCGCGGGCCATGGTCATAATTACTGAAAACAAAAACTGGCTAGACAAAATTGGCTAGGCACAAATGGCGGATCATCTGATACACTGGAACACAAACATTTATCATGTTTGTCAAATGGTGGCTCCTCAGCTAATCCAACTATGGTACAAATAAGCTGGTAACAGGATCTACCAAATCTGACTCAGAAGATGAGTCACTCAACTTCTTCAGATTCATCACCTTTGGTGTAGCCATGGACTTATAGTCCATCATCCCAAATCTCCTTAGGATATTAATATTGTACTTCCCCTAACTCAGGAAGATCTCATCATGTCTCTACCACACCTCTAATCCCAAGAAATAATGCATCAAACTAAGGTCCTTCATCTCAAACTCAGATGCTAGCTTCCTCTTACACCACACAATAAGCTTATCTACTCTGGTGAGAAACAAATCATCGACATAAAGTACTATGAGCAAAGGTTCTCCATCAACAACCTTATAGTAAAGGTTGGAATCCGCCTCACTCTTGGTGAAGCCCAAGCTCACCAAGTAACGGTCAATCATAGCATACCATGCTTGTGGTGCTTGCTTGAGTCTGTATAAGGCCTTCTTCAGTTTGCACACATGGGACTCCTTCCCATGATCACGAAGCTCTTTGGATGCTCAAAGTAAACATCTTCCTCGATCACACCATTGAGGAAGGTAGTCTTTGATCACATCCATTTGATGCAACTTCCATCCCATAGTTCAAGAAAGAGCTATGATTGACCTGATGGTCGAGTATCGTGCAACTGGAGCAAATGTCTCATCATAATACTCTAGAGGATTCTCTTTGAGAGAAAGAGAATCCTCTAGCCAAAAATCTTGCTTTGTGCTTCTTGACGCTCCCATCAACTGCATATTTGATCTTGTAGATCCACTTGGAAGCCACAACTGACTTCCCTTTAGGCCTCAGAACAATCTCCCACACATCATTCTTCATGATAAACTAATACTCTTCCATCATGGCATCTTTCCAAACCTGTTGGCTAGTTGCCTCCTCGTAGCTAGTAGGCCCAGAATCAATGATGTGGCTCATCAAAGCAACATAGCTTGAGAATCTTTGAGGTCTCTTACTTTCTCTGAAAGTACCGTGAGGTGCTTCATGCCCCTTTGCATCTTGCAAGGTCTGACGAGCCCATGCAGGCCTCTTCAAGAGTATTGCAACATCTTTGGGGACATCAAGTGGCTCCACGAGATCAACAGGCTCAAGAGGCTCAACTGGCTCCCTCTGAACTGCTGAAGGGGGAGGGGGAGACGATACCATCTCCTTTGGAGCTTCCTGCTCCTCATTGTCAGTCTCCATGAGAGATCCTCTAGCTCTTTTGAAGGCTACCTCCTCGAAGGAGACATCTCTGTTGACCTCAATCTCTCTCGATCTTGGGATGTAGTCTGTAGATCATGTAAGCCTTCAAAGACTCACTGTACCCCACAAATGTACCCTTCTTGCTTGAAGGTTCTGTTATCACCTATTTCCACCTAAATTGTAGCATGTTTTTTCAGAGATGGTGTGAGGTTGTCCATTCTTGTACCAGCATTCTAGCATCAGACTTAGGGAGCATCCTTCATTGCTGTTCTAAAAATTGCAGATCAGGTTTTCATCAAAGGGTCATACACAGGGATCATCAGATAAGGATTCAAATCAAGTGAAGTCGTCTCAACCACAGAGAGGGCACCCCTGAGGTATCCAACAATTGATAGGGGTCAAGAATGTGAGTTTCACTGGCATTTTCCAACTAATTTTCAAACCTCTTGTAGAGGAACTCCCATGCTTTGGAGCTCTTGTATATTCTTTGTGGGAGAAGAAAAAGTCAGATTTTACATTGAAGGTTGTTGGAGGTAATACTAAGTCTATTCCAGGATTGTCTGGTGCCATAGAGGATACATTGTACAATAAGAGATGCAGTTGAAGATTCATTGTTGTGGCCTGTGATACCCATTGTCCCTGGGAATTACAGTAATATGGAGTTGCGACCTATTGGAGTGCTAGATGTGAAACTTGTGCAGGCAAGGGATTTACCTAACAAATACCTCGTAGGGAAAATCTGATCCTTATGCAGTGCTTTACATTAGACCAATAAAAGATCGAGTGAAGAAAAGCAAGACCATAGATAACCAATTAAATCCTGTGTGGAATAAACATTTTTGAATTTGATGTTGAAGATATTTCTACACAACATTTAACAGTGAAGATTTTGATAAGGAAGTAGTTCAGGAGGATGAACTTCTAGGCTATGCCCAGATGCAGTTGAAGGACCTAGAACCAGGAAAGTTGAAGGATGTATACTTAACTCTGGTCAAGGATTTAGAAAATAGAAAAACTAATACTAAGAACCAGGGTCAGGTGCACCTAGTGTTTATTTATCGCCAGTTTGGTGTGGAGAACAGCTTTGGTGGTCTTTTTGCTGGAGGATCTCAACCATTTGGAATGACCTCTCTGAAGAGAGTTTTTACTGAATGGCATGAATGGACAACGACTTTCTTCCTCAAGTCCTGGCAAGAGAAAATATATGATTCGTGGTGTTCTCTCTATTACTGTGAAACGAGCAGAGAGCTTGACTTCAACAGACTTAGGGGGCAAGGCTGATCCATATGTGGTACTGACAATAAAAAACAGATGCAAAGAAGAAATCACGGGTTGTACCCAGAAACTTGAATCCTGAATGGGGTCGAGGTGTCTCGTATTCCAAAGACTGGTTTTGAGGCAAAAAACAACCACTGTAACAAAGGATCGACTGGCACGGCATTTTTTGATCAAGATCTTATTCAGTACATGTCAACAAAAATATTCTTAAGGCATGTCATGGAAATCACATGGGAGTTAGTGACAGAGTTAAAGAATTCACTTATGTTCATCTGCGAGGAACAATTTATTTTCACCCACACTCTGAATTCCAAATCACCACGATGAGTTATTGACAGCCAAGAATTCAGATTGGCATAGTGACTGGCAGTTTGGAAACCAAGTACCCCGGTGGCAGATTTTCACATCTTTCCCACTGACAGTCACTTCTCATTAACAGCCGACTCGTGGAGTTCTCTGAGCCGTTCTCTACGCGGTCGTTTTTTCAACAGCACCAAAACTCCGAGCAGTCAACTGGTTGGTGTCAACACATATGGTGACCGCCAAGGGTATGGAGTGCGTTTTTCACGCCGATTTAGGATGGGATTTTCACTCAGAGATCGGGGATATTTTGTTTGGCAACTGTTTATTTGAAGTTTCCATCTCGTGATTTATCCACTCATCTCGCGGGCGTTTTAATTTCGTGAGTCTTGGAGTGGTTTACAGTCCGATGGTATCATGAGTTACCACGTTGAAATTTGGAGCAGCTAGAGCGCTCCACGCTGTGAGGTAGTCATCAGCTGGCAGTGATCATGAGGAGTTTTTCAGTAGGGCAACAATTTCTTTGGCAGCCAAATTACATGCGATTTGTCTTCACCTACAATGCTGGCAGCCATATTTCTGAATATCGGCGTTCTCTTCATATTGTCGCAATCCATGGTTTCTTTCAGCATGCATTCAACGATCAGTCAAACCGCCAATGTATTGGCACAACAAAGAAACTAGCAGTCAATATTGGAGTTGGGCGCACTACCTACATGCGTGGCAGCCAAATTGCACTAGTCTTCCAATTATCAACTGGCAGTTACTTGGAGGTAGTGTCAATTTTGCAGAACTATGGAGCAGTCAGTCATTACGTGTAAACACGGTGCCAAGTCCCCTTTTAGTTTTCGGCTAGTTCTAAAAAGTTATCATTTAGTTGGCAGCCAAGTGATAAGTCGTGGTCGCTTATGGTGGGGTCGGCTGTGCGCTGAAGCTTTTAGTTTAGTGGGTCTCCCTCAATAAAGTGTTAGTTACACTTTATGTTTTGTAATGGTCCTTTAGATTTTAGTGGAGAGGAAAGTGGATCTCAAATCCACATTCTTTATTATTTTATTGCCTTTATTTTTATTGGATGAGGGGGGCTTGTTGCTATAAAGGGCCAGCCTTCTCTTTTGTAAAGTGAGGGAATGTTTTCGGCTGGGAGAAATTTTCCCCAGAGTTAATAAAGAAAATCATGTGGAGTTTTTGGACATGTTGGGTTTCTCTGTGGTAGTTTTGTGTTTTCATGAGTTGTAGACCAAGCTGGCATATAGGGCTAATAATCTAGCACATTGGGCAAGCATTTGCGGCTGCCAAGTTGCTTGTCGCCGTTATGTTCTTGGAGGTCTGGGAGTAACGGAAAGTAGTCAATTATACTTCCATTCTCCTGGCCCCTGATTATGGAACGGACCAGCTTAATCTCCCTTCTGCGTAACGCAAAGCCTCTCCGAGTCCCCTTTTGACTCCATTTACCCTTCTGGTACTGGCACTGGCCTTCCCTCGAGGAATGATCCTCCCTTCCTTTCTGTCCCATCAAATGCGAATCATTTTACTTTTTTGCTACCCGTGTTTCTCTAAGGCAGCCTCTTCAGATCACCGTGCCCTCAGCCGCACCTGCCTTAGCGATCCAAACTTAGGGAAACCCCCCTAGAGCTGGAGAAGAGCCAACCTGAAGCGAGGAGAGAGGGGTGTGGTGACATTGGCCTCTCTCTCGAGAGTTGCCATCGGGTCGACGCGCCCGTAGTTTGGGGCTTTCAGCACTCGCGTGCTAGATTTGGGCAACAACATTTTGGCGCCGTTGCAGGGGACAAATTCCAATTCCCGGATTTTGAAGACTATGCTTCATTGACATTTGTGGGAGATTACATTGCAGATTCTTCCTCTCACATGGCGACTCCACGAAGGGACAGAGCCCTTGTCCTTTTGCAGATTTGAAGATCCGATTGGGTGTAAAGGTGAGCACACTCATCAGAAGGCTTTCAAGCTCACCTTGGCGACTTCACAAGTTTGGTATGAGGTATGATTAAACACGTTTTTTCAAATTAAGTACCTCATTGTTTGATTTATGGAAGAATCGTGGGATATTTGGCCCGATGCTTACAGCCCACTGGATTTCTCAAAAGTCCATGGATTTCCTAATCAATGCTACGATCGCGAGGAGGTGCATGACATTCTTCCCGAATTTTATGGAAATGATGGTCTTTCGGCCACCCATCATATTGCCTCTTTCTGCAAACTAATGGCTGATTTTAATGTTTGTCATGAGGATGATATTATGATCGTTTTTGCCATAACTTTGGAGAAAGATGCAATGACCTAGTTTGGTGGTCCGTTGGATGAATCCATAGATTCAGTGGAATTTTTTTTCGAGAGGTTTCTCCTCCGCTGGCATGATGGGACAGTAGATGAGATTGAGCAGCTTGCTAAAGAATATGATGCCCTTATCCCCAGGCTCCATCTTGAGCTTAAAGAACATATCATTGAAGATCTGAGTGAGGGAGCAGTACAAGGACTCTTGGTTGAAGACATTACTGAAGAGCTTCCTGAGGTTGCTGAAGTAAAGAAAAATGAAGATACGGAGCTGCCTCAGATCTATGTCACTAAAAAAATTCCTGAACCACTCCATGCCAAAGATTTGGACTTGCCTCAAGTTCATAATGTGATTGATGCAGATCAGCTCAAGCAACCTTATGAGGGAGGTCTGTATGTGAGCCCTATCAACCAGTGGATAGAGGTTTCTTGCGCACGGTTGATTCTTCCTGGTATAATTTCTTATATCCTAACATTCTGATGTTACAGTTCAGCTTTATTCATGAGCAGATTGCAAGGCACATTTATCTTATGATGAATATATTTTCGTCTCTTTTACTGGCCAAGCTCAGAAAAAGGAAATTTGGCATAGTGAAGATGCTGGAATGGCTCCATTGGCTGTATGCATATACTTAACAGTTTCTAGATTCATGTTAAGTTAGGTAGGTAGGATGAATAAAGCTCCTGCATGAGCATTTGAATTTTCAGCATGTCTTTTTTGTTTTGTAATAAAGTGTGGGATGTGAATGAAGCCATCCCATCACAATTTTTCTTTCAGTTTGGGTTTGCTGATACCCAGAGAATCTGAGGTTCTCGTGTCCTCTCTCCGAGACCACACGTCCCCCATGGAGCCAGATGTTATCACCTATTTCCACCTAAATTGTAGCATGTTTTTTCAGAGATGATGTGAGGTTGTCCATTCTTGTATCAGCATTCTAGCATCAGACTTAGGGAGCATCCTTCATTGCTGTTCTAAAAATTGCAGATCAGGTTTTCATCAAAAGGTCATACACAGGGATCATCAGATAAGGATTCAAATCAAGTGAAGTCGTCTCAACCACAGACAGGGCACCCCTGAGGTATTCAACAATTGATAGGGGTCAAGAATGTGAGTTTCACTGGCATTTTCCGACTAATTTTCAAACCTCTTGTAGAGAAACTCCCATGCTTTGGAGCTCTTGTATATTCTTTGCGAGAGAAGAAAACGTCAGATTTTACATTGAAGGTTGTTGGAGGTAATACTAAGTCTATGAAAGGATTGTCTGGTGCCATAGAGGATACAATAAGAGATGCAGTTGAAGATTCATTGTTGTGGCCTGTGATGCCCATTGTCCCTGGGAATTACAGTAATATGGAGTTGCGACCTATTGGAGTGCTAGATGTGAAACTTGTGCAGGCAAGGGATTTACCTAACAAATACCTCATAGGGGAATCTGATCCTTATGTAGTGCTTTACATTAGACCAATAAAAGATCGAGTGAAGAAAAGCAAGTCCATAGATAACCAATTAAATCCTGTGTGGAATAAACATTTTTGAATTTGATGTTGAAGATATTGCTACACAACATTTAACAGTGAAGATTTTGATAAGGAAGTAGTCCAGGAGGATGAACTTCTGGGCCATGCCCAGGTGCAGTTGAAGGACCTAGAACCAGGAAAGTTGAAGGATGTATACTTAACTCTGGTCAAGGATTTAGAAAATAGAAAACCTGATACTAAGAACCAAGGTTAGGTGCACCTAGAGTTTATTTTGGTGTGGAGAACAACTTTGGTGATCTTTCTGTTGGAGGATCTCAACCATTTGGAATGACCTCTCTGAAGAAAGTTTTTACTGAATGGCATGAATGGACAACGACTTTCTTCCTTAAGTCTTGGCAAGAGAAAATATATGATTCGTGATGTTCTCTCTGTTACTGTGAAACGAGCAGAGAGCTTGACTTGAACAAACTTAGGGGTCAAGGCTGATCCATATGTGGTACTGACAATAAAAAACAGGTGCAAAGAAGAAATCCCGGGTTGTACCCAGAAACTTGAATCCTGAATGGGGTCGAGGTGTCTCGTATTCCAATGATTGGTTTTGAGGCAAAAAACAAGCACTGTAACAAAGGATCGACTGGCACGACATTTTTTGATCAACATCTTATTCAGTACATGTCAACAAAAATATTCTTAAGGCATGTCGTGGAAATCACATGGGAGTTAGTGACAGAGTTAAAGAATTCACTTATGTTCATCTGCCTGGAACAATTTATTTTCACCCACACTCTAAATTCCAAATCGCCACGATGAGTTATTGACAGCTGAGAATTCAGATTTGCATAGTGACTGGTAGTTTGGAAACCAAGTACCCCGGTAGCAGATTTTCACATCTTTCCCACTGACAATCACTTCTCATTGACAGCCGACTCGTGGAGTTCTCTGAGCCGTTCTCTACGTGGTCGTTTTTTCAACAGCACCAAAACTCCGAGCAGTCAACCGGTTGGTGTCAACACATATGGTGCTCGCCAAGGGTATGGAGTGCGTTTTTCACACCGATTTAAGATGGATTTTCACTCAGAGACCGGGGATATTTTGTTTGGCAGTTGTTTATTTGAAGTTTCCATCTCGTGGTTTATCCCCTCAGCTCGCGGGTGTTTTCATTTCGTGAGTCTTGGAGCGGTTTACAGTCTGGTGGTATCATGAGTTACCACGTTGAAATTTGGAGCAGCCACAGCGCTCCACGCTGTGAGGTAGTCATTAGCTGGCAGTGATCACGAGGAGTATTTCAGTAGGGCAACAATTGCTTTGGCAGCCAAATTACATGCGATTTGTCTTCACCTACAATGCTGGCAACCATATTTCTGAATATCGGCGTTCTCTTCATATTGTCGCAATCCATGGTTTCTTTCGGCAAGCATTCAACGATTAGTCAAACCGCCAATGTATTGGCACAACAAAGAAACTAGCAGTCAATACCGGAGTTGGGCGCACTACCTACATGCGTGGCAACCAAATTGCACTAGTCTTCCAATTATCAACTGGTAGTTACTTGGAGGTAGTGTCGATTTTGCAGAACTATGGAGCAGTCAATCATTATGTGTAAACACGGTGCCAAGTCCCTGTTTATTTTTCGGCTAGTTCTAAGAAGTTATCATCTAGTTGGCAGCCAAGTGATAACTCGTAGTCGCTTATGGTGGGGTCGGCTGTGCGTTGGGGATTTTAGTTTAGTGGGTCTCCCTCAATAAAGTGTTAGTTACACTTTTTGTTTTGTAATGGTCCTTTAGATTTTAGTGGAGAGGAAAGTGGATCTCAAATCCACATTCTTTATTATTTTATTGCCTTTAATTTTATTGGATGAGGGGGGGCTTGTTGCTATAAAGGGCCATCCTTCTCTTTTGTAAAGGGAGGGAATGTTTTGGGCTGGGAGGATTTTTCCCCAGAGTTAATAAAGAAAATCATGTGGAGTTTTTGGACATGTTGGGTTTCTTTGTGGTAGTTTTGTGTTTTCATGAGTTGTAGACCACGTTGGCATAGAGGGCTAACAATCTAGCACATTGGGCAAGCATTTGCGGCTACCAAGTTGCTTGTCGCCGTTATGTTCTTGGAGGTCTGGGAGTAATGGAAAGTAGTCAGTTATACTTCCATTCTCCTGGGCCCTGATTATGGAACGGACCAGCTTAGTCTCCCTTCTGCGTAATGCAAAGCCTCTCCGAGTCCCCTTCTGACTCCATTTACCCTTTTGGTACTGGCACTGGCCTTCCCTCGAGGACTGATCCACCCTTCCTTTCCGTGCCATCAAATCCGAATCATTTTTTTTTTTTGCTACCTGTGTTTCTCTAAGGCAGCCTCTTCAGATCACCTTGCCCTCAGCCGCACCTGCCTTAGCGATCCGAACTTAGGGAAACCCCCCTAGAGCTGGAGAAGAGCCAGCCTGAAGCGAGGAGAGAGGGGTGTGGTGACATTGGCCTCTCTCTCGAGAGTTGTCGCCGGGCCGATGCACCCGCAGTTTGGGCTTTCAGCACTCGCGTGCCAGTTTCGGGCGACAATAGGTTCTAGCTTTGTCCTCTTTTCCTTGGGAACATGAATGTATACGGGACAACCAAAGATCCGTAAGTGACCAACCTCTAGTTTCGCACTTGTGAAAGTCTCTTATGGAGTTAACTTCCTCAATATCTTATGGGGACTCCTGTTCTGAACATACACCGTGGTACTAGAAGCTTCTGCCCATAAGAACATAGGTAGATTCTATTCATGAATCATAGCTTTGACTGCCTCTACAATCGATCTGTTCTTCCTTTATACCACCCCATTTTGCTGACCGTAAGGAACATTGTACTCCCTCTTGCTCCCTGCCTCCTTGTAGAAATCAATGAAGTTTGAGGAGGTGTACTTTCCTCCATTATCTGATCTCAGACCCTTGATCCTTATTCCCGACAGGTTTTCAACTTGTGTGTTGAACTCTTGTAATTTGCTAAGTACCTCCTCGGATTCCTTGGTCCTCAAGAAGTAGATTTAATTCTTATGAGAGTAATCATTAATGAAATTCACATAATACCAAAATCCACCCAAGGAAGCAATTGTCATTGGTTCACACAAATTAGAATGCTCTAAATTCAAGATTCCCTTGGACCTTCTGTCGGTGCTTGGAAAAGAACCCTTGGCATTCTTGCCAAGTGCACAATCTTTGCAAATGCCAGCATGTTTTACATGGAGTACTGGAAGTCCTGTCACCATCGTCCTCAAGGATGGAAGAGCTCTATATGTAGGTGAGCAAGTCTTCTGTTCCATAGCTCACTTAAACTGATAGAATCATGTACCAGTGCCTGGATTGGTCGTATTGTCAATCTGTATAGGCCTTCTTCTCGAACACCAATCACACAGGCTGAATTCATACTAGAGTTCTTGTGCCATCCAAGAACCTCTCCATCAGAGAAGGCAACCTTGTAGCCTTTGTCTTCTAAGGCGGAAATAGAGACAAGGTTCCTTTTCATCAATGGCACAAATAGTTTACCACTCAAATGTAGAAGATCACCAGAGTTGGCCCCAACTCCCTTCACAGTATATCTGGTATCATCTCCAAGTACAACTTGTAGACGAGACTCTTTCTATACCAAATCTGTAAGGTACTCTCTGTAACCTGTCATATGTCTGGAGGCACTGCTATCTATTAATCAAGTATCACTATTGGTAGGAACAAAAAGTGAGAGAGAGAAAATAAATAAGAACTCTACTTGATCATCATATGCATTCCTTGAACTTTTCTGACGAGTCTCTACATCAACATGTACCAGTGCCTGTTGCTTTCTCTCTACATGTTGCTTTCTCTTCTTCAACAAGGGACAATGTCTGGCATAGTGACCGTACTTCTCACATTTGAAGCACTGAACATGTGAAAGATCCTTCTTCGGTTTCTGTTCTGGAATTGAACCTAATCTTCCACCCTTATCAATATTCATTATGACTGCAACCTGGAAATTGAGATTTGATCTAGAAACCCTAGCATTAGCTAGATCAAAATTGAAGTTTGGAATTTGAGAGATCCGTTTCCACAAACAGATGCACCCTCCTAGGGCGAGTTGGAGAATGCTAAGGTTGAACCCAATATGTGGTCAGAAAGGCGTAAAGAAGGAAGCCCTAGTTCTTGACCCCAATAGAAATTAAGTCAAAATTGAAAATTCCCTAAACTGAAATTTGTCTCCATAGATAAGTGTGCCCTCCTAGGGCGAGTTTCACAAGTGCTCTTTTCAAGTCAATCTATGGAGAGAAGGGTCCAAACTTGGAATCCCTAGTTTCCGACAATGGCTTCTTTCAGCACCGCTCTGATACCATGTTGAATTTTAATATAGCAGCATAATTTCAATCATTATTTGCAATGGAAAATAAATAAGGATCACTAAAAGATAACCATGCACATAAACACAAAGACAGAGATTTTTATCCCGGGAAACCCTTCTACACAAGGGAAGAAAACCCAACAAACTTTCTTATGTAGATATTAGGATCAAGATACAATAGTAATCACATAGACAAGCTGTAGATAAACCCAAGAGGCAAAAGAAGAAACTCTTTAAAGATAGCCCAGAAAACAATCTTCTTCTTGTTTGAGCGAATTTCCCTTGTGAGAATGAGTGAAGTGTCCTCCCTATTTATACTTTTTTCATGTTTGTCTTTTCACTTTTTGATTTGGGTTGACTTTTGCACTTGATGAGGCTGACTTGTCTTTATAAATAATAATAATTGTTTATTGTTTATCTTCTTTGAAGCCAACTTGTTTGAGGAGACCTCTTGATGCTACAATCACCAACACCTTGGATGTCTTCTTGTACTATGGTTCATTCCATGAAGACTTCAGCAATTCACAGAAGGTTAGGACTTGACGAAGAAGAAGATCAAGGTCTCTAGATCAGATGATGTAGCAGAGTACCTTTCCAGACACTCCAGTGATTTCTGCAAGGAGGCATAGATCAAGAGGTAGTCAATAAAACAAGCAAATATAAGTATTTAATGTTTTGTGCAATAAATGTTATTAAAATTGAATTGTTATTTTGTTGATAAATAGCAGAACTGCTTAAATTAGTGCTAGTTATTCCTTGTGGACATTTCTATCGTATGTTACATAATAGGTCCATTGTGGAAACGAAGATCCACGATTAGGATTCACCCATCGTCTTATGGGTAGACATTCATCCTTGGGGCCCAAGTCATATGCCTAGAGGTGAATGGCTCACCCAAGGGAAAACAATCTCCCATTATCTTGAGTAATATGGTGTGGGGAGATTGGCCCAAGCAGGAAGCTACGAAGAATGAGGGTACAAATCCCTTTATTCATCCTTCAGACTATCAGGACGAGTTAAATAGAGCCAACAAAACTAGTGGATCTAGAGATGTTCCTTTGCTAGATGCAAGAAGACATGCAACTCATAGTGATACTTTTAGATAGAGAACAAAATACCTCAGAGGTTCTCATGTTATATGGCATTGATGAGTCACATCAATGATTCCAAACCTTCCGGTGATGAGGAGGTAGCAGGCCAACAAGTTTGGAAGTATACCATGATGGTGGAGTATTAGTCCATCATGAAGAATGATGTGTGAGAAATAGCACCGAGACTTGATGGGAATCCAGTGATGACTTCCAAGTGGATCTGTAAGATATAGAGGGCACATTATATAGGTTATGAAGTTATCTAGGCTGCAGAATCTAAGAGAGTCTTGGATGATATTCAATGCTCCTTAGTAGATCCACTTTATGGGAGGTGACATAGATGGATACACAGGGGCAAACAATTCTCCATGATCTTGAGTCACATAGTGTGGGGAGATTGGCCTAGGAAGAAGCAAAGTGTCTAGATTCAGAGAGTGCAAGATACTCAGATGCAAAAGGAGTAGAGTGTCTAGATGCAGAGGAAGCATAATACTCCCGCATAGAGGGAGTAGCTGCAACACAACTTTTTGATGATAAAGAAGACTTTATATGGACTCACGCAGGCACCCAGGACTTGGTATGTCATAAACATGTACTTAATGAACTTGGACTTCACCAAGAATGATGTGGATTCCAACCTTTACTACAAGGTTGTTGATGATGAACATTTGATCTTGGTGCTGTATGATTGATGATCTATTCCATTGTGGGAACAAAGAAGCGTAGTGTTGAGTGCAAGAGGGAGTTGGCCTTTGAGTTCAAGATAAAGGGTCTTAGCCTGATGCATTACTTCTTGAGATTAGAAGTGTGGCAGAGACTAGGTGAGATCTTCTTCAGACAGAGGGAGTACATAACTGAGATCTTGAGAGATTCAAGATGATGGGCTGCAAGTCCATGGCTATACCTATGGAGGCATATATAGAGAAGATGAGTGATTCTACTTCAGATTTAGATTTGATGGATCCTACTATGATGACAAATCTTGAGAAGTTGAGTGATTCTGCTTTAGATTCAGATTTGGTGTACTTGGTTAACACTAGGCTTGATATTTGTTTTGTAGTGAACTTCTTGAACTAGTTTATATTTGAGCTGAGGCATGTATATTGGATTGCAACAAAGCATGTACAGACTCCAGAGGTACGTGCATGGTACAATTGGATATGATCTGAGAGATATCTCAGGTGATAAAGTAAAGCTGCAAAGATATATAGAGTCTGACTCAAAGAAGTGCAATGGACAAAAAGAGCACCTTTGGGTGTTACTTCAACTTGGGATCAACCATGATGTCTTAGTTTAGCAAGAAGCAGACTTTTGTCGCACTCAATACAATGGAAGCATAGTATTATGCAACCAGTATTGCAAGTCACGAAGCAGTATGTCTTCGGAAGCTGCTTGCAGGATTATTTGATCAGGAGCTAAAGACGACCATGATACACTATGATTATCAAAGTTGTGTCAAGCTTTTGGAAATCTAGTGTTTCATGACAGGTTGAAGCATATTGAGATCAAATACCACTTTATCCGAGACATGGTGCAAAAGGGAGCAGTGAAGCTCCAGTACATATCCATGGATGAGCAGATGGCTGACATTCTTGCCAGGCCTTTGTCCAAAGCAAAGTTTGTTTACTTTAGGGACAAGATTGGTGTGATGGAGAATGGCTCTCTGAGTGAGTGGGAGTGTTGATGGATATGTAGCATCGTAATGGTTCTTACAGAGGAGAGGTAGACATTCATAAGAGATGAATGGCCCAGACACCGTGATGGTCTTACAGATGAGCGACATACATTAACATGTGGTGAATGGCCTAGACACTGTGATGGTCCTTTAGATGAGTAGGCAAATATTCACTCACTGGGAATGGCCATGTAACCTAGCTAGTGATGAATAGCCCAGACATACAAATGAGCATTATGGGGCATACATTCACTCACGAGGCTCTGTTAGTGGTGAATGGCCCATACATACAGATGAGTTGCATTGGGTAGACATTTATTCACGGGGCTATGCTAATGGTAAATGATACATTCACTCACCGGGATATGCTAGTGGTGAATGGCCTTGATATAATACAAACATTCTCACCAAGTATGTGGCTTGGCATGGTGCATAATGTCTCCCTCACTGAGAGGGACTGTTGATGTTTCTCCATGGTTCCAACATTGGGTAAGCATTATGTAGATCATTCTCCTAGATTGGTCATGTTGATTTGACCAATGGTTGGTAGAGAATGGCCCTGTCGTAGTGCTAATTAGTCATGTGTTATATTGATTGTGTATTGAGTCTCGTTTGCTTAGCCTTTTTCTAGTCATGTGGATTGACTATGAGTGACGAAAGACTAGTGGTCACATTGCAGACTCTATGTGGGAGTGGTCATGATGGAGTGATCTATTCTAATAGAGTTAGTTGACTTGTCTATGTTATAGGTAATCTTTTCCCCTTGTGTATTAGACAAACTCTAATCTAATGCTGTATTTGACATTGGCTCTAAGAAGTGCGTGAGACTTCTTAGAGTATGGTCAAATCAACATTAGAGCTCTATGGAATAATTTGATTGGCATGCGAGGAGATAGGCATCAACAAGGAGAACTTTTCTATGATGAAGAAATAACCAAGAAGTCAAGACAATCCATTGAAAAAGTGCTAGATAAAGTTGAAGGCAAGAAAGAGCACAAAGTAAAAGGGATAAATTGGCCCTAGAGGACAAAACTACAAGTTGGCCTCAAGAGTTAAAATCAAGTCAACTGAAGAATATAAATATAAGTGTTCTCACATTTCATTTAACACACAACAACATCACATCTTTTTCTCTCCATTGCACACCTCCAAGGAAGGCCTCGCAAAGGCAAGAAGCATAATTTTGGGGTTTCTCTTATTCTCTTATTTCTCTTGGAAGATTATCTACCCTTACTAGGGTTTCTTGTGAAGGAGGGTGAACCTCTATTGTGCTAGGGTTCAACCTCATGTTTGGTATTGTACTTGAATTAGATGTATTTCTTTTGAGAAAAGTTTGTTGGGTTTTCTCCCTATTGGATTTCCTAGGGTAAAATCTTTGTGTCTCTTGTGCATGGTTATCTTTCAGTGATCGTTGTTTTTTATTTTTTGTTGCAAGTGAATATTGATTATGCAATGAAATTGTGGGATGAAATAAATGTTTGAGGAATTATTGTGAAATAATTATCAAGGATTTGATATTAGATTAAAATTCAACATTTCTATGGGAAGAAGCATGCAATGCAGTAGTCTACATCCATAACAATTGTCCTCCCAGGGTTTTGGGGGACAAGACGCCAGAGGAGGCATTCACTGGTGTGAAGTTGGAGGTGAGTCATTGCCACATCTTTGGTTGTCCAGTTTACATCCATGTACCAATTGGGAAGAGGACGAAGTTGGAACCCTCCAACATGAAAGGTTTATTTGTTGGTTACAGTGAGACTTCAAAAGCCTATTAGATCTATATTCTAGTGGAGAGAAAGACAATTGTAAGCAATGATGTAAAGTTTGAAGAAGACTTTGCTTCTATGAAGTCTCATGAGCCTATTCTAGTGACAAAGGATGAGGAGCAGGAAGCTCCAAAGGTTGAGTCGGGGTCACTAGCAATTTCCAATTAGGGGCAGTAGCCTTCAGATGCAAAGGAGCGACCACCTGCTCCTACCAGATTGTAGGAGACCTTGATGATTCACGCAGACATTGAAGGATGCTCAAGAGCATAGGAGCTCATTTAGGGAAAACCTCCAAAGAAGTTTCCAAATTACATGGCATTGATGGGCAACATCACAAATTTTGATCTTTTCAGTTTTAAGGAGGCAGCAGATCAACAGGTTTGGAGGAATACCATGGTGGAGGAGTACACCTCCATCATGAAGAATGATGTTTAAGACATTGTGCCTAGACTAGAGGGGAAATCAATAATGACTTTCAGATGGCTCTACAAGATGAAGCATGCGGTAGATGGCAACATAGAGAAGTACAAAGCAAGGTTTGTAGCGAGAAGGTTCTCCCAAAAATAGGGAGTAGACTATGAGGAGACTTTTGCACCAATCGCTAGGCACACTTCCATTAAAGCATTGATGTCTTTAGTCTCCATTATGGGATGGAGGATACATCAAATGGATGTGAAGGCAACTTTCCTCAATGGGATAATTGAGAAAGAAGTGTACATCGAGCAACTCAAGGGGTTTGAGGTCAATGGGAAATAGACCCATGTTTGTAAGTTGAAAAAGGCTTTATATGGACTCAAGTAGACACCACGGGCATGGTATTCCAGGATTCATGGATACTTGCAGAGTATGGGTTTCACCAAAATTGAATCAGATCCCAACTTATATTTCATATTTGTTGAGGTTGATCTGCTTATTTTGGTGTTGTACATAGATGACCTGTTTCTTATAGGTTCAGAGATGCTCACCACAGGGTGTAAGGAATATATGACAATTGAGTTCGAGATGAAGGACTTTGGCATGATGCATTACTTCTTGGGGTTATAGGTTTGGCAGAGACCAGGGGAGATTTTTCTTGGTCATGCTAAGTATGCAGTCGAGATCTTGAAGTGATTTAGGATGAAGGAATTCAAACCCATTGACACGCCTATGATCACTACTTTGAAGGTCACTACTTCAAATTCAAATATGGTGGGTCGGACGTTATACAAAAATCTATTAGGTTCCTTGATGTATTTGGTCAACACTAGGCTAGATCTATGTTTTGCAGTGAACATCTTGAGCCAGTTTATGGTGGAGCATAGGTAGGAGCATTGGGTAGCAACAAAACATGTGCTTAGAGACTTGAGGGGTGTTGCCGCCTGGTCACACACCTAGGGGGGACGTGGCATAAATCTTCAAGCCACTCGGTGTGTCCCTGGGGGCAAGTCTCGAGTCAAGGCTGTCACTTTGTTCTTGACTGCTCTGTTTAGGCCAACTCCTAATCGAAGCCAAGGGGGGTAGACCCTATTAAGTTGCTAAGGCTATTAAGGCTTAGTGTGATGGTGATGAATGAGTTATTTAGGAGTTTGATAAACCAAATTTGGCACAAGATATTGCAATATTAATTAAACCACAATAGCATAAAGATCAATATATGATAAGCAAAGCATGTGGAAACATATGATGATATCAAGTAAAAAGAAACCAGTGCCAATAATGGAGTCCACAAATGAAAATGCTAGTGTATTGCTGAAAGGAATGTTGCAAGTGCTCTTGGTCAAATTTTAGATTAAATATGGGAGGAGTTGATTAAATTAAGGGGAAAGGGGACTCCAAATAAACCCGAAGGTACGAGGAGAATGTCCAAAATCGTTATCCGATGCGGCACCCCGCAAGGAATATGTGGGCTGGTTGGAGTCTCTGAGACGTGTTCAACACTACACCAACAAGGGTGTAGCCTAACGGTGTCCCGAGGTCGCTATCCAGTTGTTCCCGCTTCCTTTGTGGATTTTGCCACCGCAACGGATTAATTCAAGGTGTTGGATTTTCGCTTGGGAGGTTAATTCAGGGCGTTAAGACTTAATTAATCTAGTCACCCATGTTGCTTTTGATGCAACCTGTTGATCGGATGAACCGCAATGGTGCAGAGCATACACAACGGAGTCTAAAGGATTTTAAAGTTTTTATTAAAGGTTTTCTTTTAAAAGAAGAAAAAATGAACCTCCAAGGATCTCTTTCGGTTCAAGTGAGCCGCAATCGGGAAAGCAAGGAGGGGTTGATTTTATTATTGTTTTAAGTTATTGAAATTAAAGTGCTGAACAAAAAGAAAACATGACTATCTAATTATCCTACCACGAATCTCTTTCCCCTTTCGGGTCACTCAGGAAATCGTGGGGTAAGTAGTAAGTTTACTTTGAGAACTTGAAAGATGTAAACAATTTGCAATGTAACACAAAGTACACTACTTACGTGTGAATAAACAAAACAAAACTAAACTAAACAAAAGAAAAGCAAGAAAAAGGAAAAAAGACGTGGATCTCCCCTGGGGGGATGGGGAGTAGGCTCGAAAGAGCCTACTTGAGTTTGCTTTTTATTCAACCTGGTTACAAAACTTAAATGAAAAATGCCACTTGGTTCTTATACAGAACAAACCCAAGGGCTTACAAAATACAACAAGAATGATTACGGAAGATGGGGAGACCCCTGGGGTGTTTTGGATGGCCCAAAAATTGCTTTTTGGACAACACCTCCTCCTCTTTTCGGACGGACCTAGTAAAAACCAGCAAGATTTAAAAACCAGCAAGCTTTAATTAGTGTAAAGTGCCCTAAAAGTGTCTTTAAACAACCCAAAAAAAACTACCGAAAATTACTAAGTTAAAGTACTTTTAAGAAAAGACAAAAAATAACTCAAGAGAACAAGTCCTCTTGAAGATATTGGCTAGCTTTAGGGCAACCAATCTAAAGCACTTGATTTGCTAAATAAAACCTCTTAGATTCAAGGGAACAACCATGCATTCAACAAATTTTTGGATCTACTTTCAATGCCTTATGAAAAATGACGATTTCCCTAAAGTAGATCTAAGATATTTATGAAAAAAACTTTTTGAAAACGAGATCTAGCTTTGAATGTTTATATATGAGATCTAATGAAAGAATTTTGCATATGATAAAACTAGATGTTCATACATAAAAATAGTAACCAAGGAAATTTTAATTTTAAAGAAAGAGAAAGAGGAGAGAAGATTGGTTTTGCTGCTGGGATAAAAGAAAGCGTGAGGAAGACTATTTTGTGGAGCACCAAGGGACAGTGTCTTGAGCTTTTTTGAATGGGGAATGGCGTCAATTTTGATCCACACCTCATCCAATTGGGAACTTGCAACTAGATCACAAAAATTTGCACAAACCCGTGAATTCTAGATATAAATGTATGAAAGAAAAAAACATGCACAAATAATCTTATTTAAGCAAAATCTTAGATCTTTGAGCATACACAATATGAATAGATAAAGCAAGTAAACTTACTTGCCAAATCTACACTCTTACTGATTCAGCTGAATCCTTTGAAGCTAGAACACGGAAAAGCACAAAATTTAAAAAATTGTAGTTACCACATTTGTAGCATGACGCTGGGAATCCACACAATACAAGCACTACACGGTATAGCCTCCAAAGCTTCTTTATTCTCAACAAATAGATGCAAAATAACAGTATTACAATAGGCACTGTTACCTACTAAGTCATACTTAGTTGGTGTTATCAAGTGAGCCTGGTGAACCGGACAAAGATGATTTGTTCGGACTTCAGAAGACCTTCAGACTTGCTTCTGGGAAGTGTTTTTTTTATCTACCACATGTTCATACCCCCTTGGGGGAGTTGTAATAAAATGTTCTAGCATGGTAGTGTCTGTAAAAGACTCGGTCTCCTGGACTCATTTATCAATCCGATCAGCCCAAAGTGTTTTTTCCCTTGGTTATTATTGGTTGTTGAATAAACGTCTGATAATTTCTGAGTTTTTCACTCAATACCTCCAAAATTGGGGTGGCCGGCTTGACATTTAGGCCTATTGAGGTTATTAGAGTATGTGTGTCAATGTATAAACATGCTAGGCATTATGGTCGAGTCATACGAACATGTGCTAAGTCCCCCTATGTTTTGTTTTTTTAATTTTTCCACAAAACTTAGGCTACTTTTTAATAGTCTAAATGGAAAAATTGGTCTTGTAATAAAAGTGGGGTTAAAAGTCAGTTTCAATCATGGGGGTGCTCATTTTCTAACTCGGAGCACCCTGTAAACCCATAAACCCACTTTTCCTATGTTTTGAGTGATTTTTCCATCACTCAGGTAGAAAATAAAAAAAAATCAAATATTAATTAATTTAATTAAAAATTAATTAAATAATGGAGCAAATCCAAGTTCCTAAATCGGTGGGATTTGCTCCGATTTGATTGAAATCACTCTCATCGACTTCAGATTAACTGAGAGTTATCATTCCTTGACTGAAGGCATTGATCAGGGCTGAAGAGGAGCTTAACTGGCTCACGCAGATGGTGAGGGTTGTGCCCTCTTTCTCTCTCTTCCACATGTGTGGATCAGTTTGGCAGTTGTTTGATGGGTGGGTTAATTCACTGAGTGAGGTGTCACTCCGATTTGCAGTTCCAATCCAGTTAGACTTAGTTCATCATCAGATCAGGCTCGGCTTAACTCTCCATCAGTTGCAGTCTCTCCTTCAGTCAGGCATGCGCCCCTCTTGGCCAATCTGGCTATAAATTGAAGCTGCCATTCACTTCTTGAAGCTAGTTCGAGTTGGAGAGAATAGGCTTGCTATTGTAATACTGTTGTAATCTTTTCATTGTTGGAATAAAGAAGCTTTGGAGGCTAAATGGTGTAATGCTCTCATGTGTGTGGAATAAGCATTGTCTTGCGGCTATTGATGTTGCCGGTTTTTCTCTCAATTTATGCATCTGAACCTTGTCTGGCTTGAATGATTCAGCTGAATCAATAGGACTATAGTTGGGAAAGTAAGATTACTTGTTTTTCTGTATCTCATAGCATATTTGTTTGAAGATCTAGCTTATACATGTTTAATAAGCTTATTTGCATGTAATTCTTGTCTCTTTTTCACATATATATCCAGATCTCATAAGGTTTTGTGCAAGGTTGTGTGTTTAGCTTTCAGGTGGCAAGGATTGGACGAGCTGTGGATCTAGTTTGACTCCACTGTACATCCGATATTTTGTGAAGGCATTGCCCCTCTGTATTCCACTAACAAGTTCCCTTGCAGATCTATCCAACAACAGGCCTTTCCCCTTCCCTTCCTCCATTTTATTAAAATCAATCTTCCAATTACTTCTTCATCCTCTTATGATCAGATCTACTTCTAAAAATTGCTTATACATTGTTAGATCTAGTTCCTAAGAGTCTTGTTGCTTAGATCTGAAATTTCATAAAGAATATCATATTTTAAAGATAGATCTAGGTGAAGAAATTCCTTTTTGCAAGTAGCTAAATCGTAGATCTAAAGCTTGCTCATAAGGTAGTTTCTTTTTTCGTTCTTTAAAGATTTAAATTCTGCAAGAAAGTGCACATCATATTGGCTGCCCAAAAAGCAAGCCAAGATCCCAAGGAAACTTTCCTTGGTTCCCTTTTGCAAAACTAAATTGTTCATTTTTTAACAATTTTTAACTTAGTCTTTTTTTTTGTAATTAGTGTGGTGACCCAAAGCACTTTTAAAGTGTTTTTGGGCATATTTGATTTTAATAGCTTGCTGGGTTTTAGCAGGTTTAACAAAAAAGAGAAGGAGACTGCCTGTTTTCCGACTCTTGGGCGAACCAGAGCTTCCTGGAGGCTTCCCCCACCGCTGTGCTTCCTTTTAGGCTTGTTGTAGGCTTGTTGTAAGCCTTTGGATCCCAGATAACAAGGACCAATGTGCAATTAGTTTGCTGATATTGAAACCTTTAATAATAAAGAGTCATTTCGAGTAGGCTCTTTCGAGCCCACTCCCCATCCCCCCAGGGGGGAATCCGCGTCTGTTTCACTTTTTTGCGTTTTT
>LPNX010242306.1:125392-146090 GCA_001517045.1 Pseudotsuga menziesii | reverse complement strand
ACTTTGATTTATTATCAATTCCATATTCCATATCTAAGGTTTCAAAGTAATTTAATACTTACCCCATGACTTCCCGATTGACTCGAAAGGGGAAAGAGATGCGTGATAGGACTAATTAGAGAACCGACATTGTGTATCTTGGTTTTCTTTTTCATCAACTGTTTCTTCAGTTTTAATAAAATTAACCCCTCCTTGATTCCCCGATTGAGATCCACTTGGATCGAAAGAGGTTCCCGGAGGGTTTTCTTTTTTAACAAGAACACCCATCTCAAAATTTACTAAAATTGACAAGACTCCGGTGTGTATGCTCTACACTTGGCTGTGGTTTGTCCGATCAGTCAAGCTGTATCAAAAGCATTTGAGTGACTAGAATAATTAGGATTCACTCTCCCAAATTGACAAACCATCAAGTGAAAATCCAACACCTAGATCAAACCATTACGGTGGCAAAATACCCAAAGGAAGCGGGAACTCCTGAAAAGTGACCTCGGGCCGTCGATCTCTGTTACACCTACGGGTGCATTATGAACAATAGCTTCAGAGACTCCATTCAGCCCACATATTCCTTGCGAGTAGCCGTGACGGTTTAGTTTTGGACATACTCTAAGTACTCTCGGGTATATCTGGAGTCCCCCCCCCTTTTGCCTAATTTTAATCAACTCATATTTCACATTAACTTAAAACGTACCAAGAGGCAATCGCAAAACATTCACTCCAAGCACATGCAGGTACATTGATTATCTTTTGACTCCATTTTAAGGCACTGGTTATTTTCTTGCCATATATATATATTGTGTCTCAGCATTGTGCTTTTGTGCGATCTTTTTGTATCTTGTCATCTATGGTTGTTTATGGTTAAATTTCAAACTCCTAAGTAACTCATTCAGTTTAACACCATCACACTAAGTAATTAGCCTTAGTAACTTAATAGGGTCTACCCCCTTTGGCTTCGTTAGGAGTTGAGCCTAAACAGAGGAGTCAAGAACAAGGTGACAGCCTTGACTCAAGACTTGCCCCCAAGGACACACCGAGTGGCTTGAAGATTTCTGCCACGTGACCCAGGTGTGTGAAAGGCGGCAACACTTATCAAATCAAGGCTTAAGGAAAAGGGGAGGGCTTGTACTTTGATGTCGAGATCCTTTGGACAAGCAAGGGACTACAGGGGCCATATGACATAAACATGCTGGAGAACAATAGGGAATGGTAGTGTCTCACAAATGGGATGAAATGCTTGGGTAACCACCACTAGACTCTAACAAGGTGCTCTGCTGCTCACATCTAAGCTTGCCTCAAGCTCAGTGAGAATCTTTTCTAGAACCCCTGTGATGAGTCCACAGGTGACTGTAATTTGGTGAGGTTCTAGGGGACACTTAGAATTAGCTGTCCCTGCTCCATATCATGTCCCAACTCTTAGGCTCCATGAAGTATAGTCATTCCATTGATTTCATTGACATGTGGCCAAGCAATCATTTTGATCTAGCATTTATTCCTCATCTGCTTGGCCTTATTCACTTTAATTTCACATTTGCCTTTTGGCTTGATTCAACTTTACTTAGCCATTTTTTTGGCTTTGAATTTCACTTTCTTTGGATTTAGTATGATGCACATCGATTAGCCATTTTTTTGGCTTTGAATTTCACTTTCTTTGGATTTAGTATGATGCACATAGACAATGTAATGATGGCAGTAACACATTTCTTTGAGGACTAATGGGATGACACCCAGTGGAAACCACAACTGTACCTGCCACTACAACATCAGGGGCAACTGAAAAGGAAGTAGATCCACTGTTCAAGCTATACTCCCACACACTCCAGAGCCGAGACACATGTAACATGGGGTCTAGCATTCATAGGGGTCAAAGGAGGAGGTCCTCTAGATCACATATCTCAGTGCAAGTCAAGGTAAGATTCAATATGAATGGGTCGGAAGGGTGGAGATAGTGTAAAGTGATGCCAAAGCTAGCATAGTAAGGTAAACGATAATCAAGTCTATACCAGAGATGGGGACGGAACCAGTGTGCATACAAAGGAGCCTTGCAATCAAGACATCATGATCACTCAAAAAGTCAGCCCGTGACACTAACAAAAAGGCGAAGGATCACATAGCTTGTCACCTAAAGTCAAATCAGATTACTAATATAAATAAAGGAGACAAAAGCATGGCATTAATGTACAAATACCATATACCTGCGATGCTGCCTAAATTCGAAGGATGATGTCTAACATTGATGGGCAAGGGGATATATCAGCCATCTGCTTTGCTAAGTGAACCATGGTCTAACTCAGTCCTTAATATGGTGTCATGTGGGCTCAATCCTGACAAAGGGGAAATAATTGGAATGCTTTGGGTCCAATGACACTCTGGCTAGCTCTGAAAGATATAGCACATCACTAATGATAGACTCTGTATACAAATGCTCATGCTCATGTAAGGACTGGGTCTGTGCTCTGGTACTAGATCTGCATCATGGTGTCTCCAGCTAACATGGATGTGATAATAGTGCCTATACAGGCAATAGTTGCATTCTTTGATATTATAGTAAGAGCACCTACAAATGAGATGCACCTCAATCTTTGTCTCCTACAAGTGGCACATCTAGCAGATCCTATTCGGTCGGGGAATATGTTGATAGGTGTCCACCTAAAGTCTATGAGGGCCAACCTTGAGCTAGTCCAAAGGGACCTTGGGTGAATGCATCCAATGTCTACCCGTGTGTGGGGACGGATGATGACACCATCTTGTAACTGTTGATGAAATTGTCATTGATGCCAACATGGATGCCACCATTTTGCTTGAAGCCTTGGTAGACAATGGAGAAGCCCATGAGGTAGGTCAATTTGGTCTTGAAGGATTTTCAGAGGCTGCACTAATACTATTCTTGATGGCTCTTGGACATTGTATGTATCCCTAACATGATTATGTTGCACCTAACTATCATGATCAAGCTTGATGACCATGGATCACATTGTTGAAGCCTTTGAGCCTCTGCATGCTTGATGGTATCATTGATCACTTGGTGAAGCCTTGCACATGATTGAGATGCTCTTGTGCCCTTATATATTGTGGATATCTTGGACATGTTCTCCTTATCTCTTGAAGAAGCATTTGATGGTCATGGTTTGTTGGTGTATCCCTTCTTGTTGCACTCATGGTGTCCTTGCATGAAGCTCATGGAGATGGAGTCCATGGACATTTTTGTAGAAGACTTAAGATGTGAAGAAGCCCTTTATGTAGATGACCCAATCCACTTGAAATAAAGTCAGGTGTCCCTAATATGGTTTGAAGAAAGTTCTTCATAAAACATAATTTCATTCAAATGGGGTAAGGTGAAATAAAAAAGGAAGGGGTGATTTAAAATAAAATAATAATTAAAATTAAAATACAAAAATATATATATTCCTTACTTTATGGAAATGGGCAACCAAAAAGGTGTATATATTATTTCCAAATTAAAATACAAAAATATATACTTTCCTTATTTTATGGAAATTGATCACCTCAAAGGTGTATTTAAATACCTAAGCTCAAACCATCGAAGGTGTAGAGATAGCGCTCGCTAACATTAGAAAGTGGGTTTTCATCGATGAAATTTTTGGTGCAGCCGCAGTGAGTTAGTGGGAAATTCATTTTGAGCTCTGAGATATTTCTTTTCTGTGGAAATTTTGGAGTACCCGTGGAATTTTTTGTGGAGCAGCTCGCTGGACAGAGGCCACGTTGAAGGAACAGTCTCTCTTGGAAATTCGTGGTTAGCAACAGTTCGTGGATATACACAGTTAAGTTCATTAGTTTTACAGGTACCTATGAGGTGCATGTCACACCTCGATCTCCTCCTGTTTGTCTGCATCTATGAACCTCTGGAATAATGTCTACAGGTCTGCAAATTTCTTTCTGAACTACTACATATGTATGTAATCACCTCAGCGTACATCTGAAATTTCTGGAAACTGCATCTGCGATATCTTCATTCTCCTTCTGTCAATAACTGGAATATTCAACTTCACAATGGTTTTGAATTTTCTGTCCGTCGTGTAATTCTAGTTGATGTTAGTCTAATCCGATCTCATTTTGGTCTTTGTGGGCATCATTCTGTTTGTCCCTTGTCATTATTGATGGTTCTTGGCACGGAGTTGAGCCCTTGTTTCAGTTATATGTAAATCTGGAACGGGCAACCTTTTGAGGTATCTTCACGTGGAGCTTTGAAACATGGTTTATCCCTATCGCTGAATCCTAATGGAAAAAGAATGAGTTTCACGCCAAGATAGAGTCAGTCACAGAGTTAACCAGATGCCACACCACCCATCTTATTAGCAGAGATCGACAGTTGAGAAATCGAATTTAATTTGGAATTCACGCTGCAGTCCCGATTTTGCAAAGCCATTACGTCACCGTTTGAACTGCTGTTCGAGTTATGGTCGAATCAAATTCGATGGTATGGATTAATCCTTTTTGTCAGCTGTCTGGAACTCGTGGAATTTATTTCAATCGGCAGCTAAATCACAGGAGCGTGTCCATTGCAAAGTTTTTCACATAGGAAAAACCCCAGCATCTTCACGTAGTCAGGTGGAGCTATCTGTGAATGCGTGGAAGCTCAGTGCCGGGCCCTTGTCTATTTTGGCAGCCAACTTTAGTCTGAATTGAACGGTCTTCACGAAGAACGAATCCTGCACCTTTCGGTTTTTTACAGCAGTTGGATAGCTTTGATTGTGCTAAGAATTGTGGCAGCCCCACCCTGTTTTTTCTTCATGAGAAGCTAAACGGCCAACAGAGCACTCCTTTCGCGGCCGGTTATTACAGGATCTGAGGATGGCACAGTACGTATGTGGGACTGTAGAAGTGGATGTTGCATAGCTATTTTGGATCCATTCAGAGCCACTAAGATAACAAAACAGTCAAAGAAGATGTCTCCATGGGTCAGCTGCATGGCACTTGATACAAGCGAGAACTGGCTGATTGTGAAGAAATTGGATCTGCAAGATGCTGGCAGCGTTTTATGCATTAATTCTGGATTCTTTGGTTTTGGCATAGCATGAACAGACCTTCTCCAAGGCTGAATGTTGTAGAAAAACAACTTCAAAAGAACCCTGGATTTCCTTAAAGATAGATCGGTGTATGGGCTGTGGTTCAGAGTGATTTGGACAATTGTCAATAGATTCAAGTTAGCAGTAATGAAGTGATCTTGTTGGCCAGTAAAGAAGTAAGTAGCAAACATATTTGATAGCTCTATAAGAATGGGTGAAGCTTGTTAAGGTATGGCAAAAGTCTGATTGAAATCTCTGATTGTTTTGAATATCATTATTGCTTGAATTGGTTAAGCTGAGTTGGAAGGTTACTCAGGAAATCTAGAATGATTATGACAGTCATATCAGCAGAAATACCTCTACAAATGATACTATAGAATAGTAATGAAACAGTGACATTCTTGGATATTCTCCTTACATGCATGCTCTTTGATTATGATAATGTATACTCAGTGGTGTAGTACAGATATACAGCGAAAATGTATTGTGTCAGTACATGAATAAAACACTTTCAAGCTGTAATCATTTGTGGGCATTCAGAAAACAACTTGCAGGTCAGCTAGCCTTGTCAGGGTTCATATCATAGGCTGCCCTTTATTGAACTGCTGGTGCTGAAGATGACCTTTACAGCAGTGGTATTTTGACTAGCAGAATATGAACAGAGAAGACTGAGAAAACTAGTGCAGCAGTGTTGTTGGTGTTACAGCAGAGTTTATATGATGTGCTGAGATGATTTGCAGCAGATGATTAATGTAGAAAGAGGATTCAGTGTTTGTTGCTTGTTGTATGACCAGCAGCAGAGATGAAGCGCCAAGATGATGATCAGCAGTGATGACCAGCTGAAGATGAGCAGAGATTCATGAGCAGCAGTGAGCAGTGGTACAGAAGAGTTGATGGGATGAGCAGAGAAGATGAGCAGCTTTGATGTGTCAGAGATTTCTTGTGTGACACAAGTATACTGTATTGTAAAAGCAAGCTTGTCTTGCTTTTGAGGTTAGGATACCTCAGTTACTTCTTAGCAGGGTCTAAGAGAACCAGGCAGGGTCCTGGATTAAGAGCAGGTGCTCTATTTATCAGTAGGTGCTGATTTGGCCTAACGGTTGTAGCCGGACCCAAATAATATAAAAAGATTACAAATTCATATGATGTGGTGTTCTTCTGTGTTATGGCTCTTGATGGTTTAACTGCTTTTGATTTATGAATGATGATCTGGAAGATGTTTATGAAATGAAATGTTTATGATAGAGTAATGAATTGATGAATTGGTAGCTAACCCTGATAAACTGTGAAAAGTTGTAAAAATTGGCTGCACACTGATTCACCCCCCCCTCTCAGTGTCTACAGTAACTCCAAGAAGTGCTCTAAGTAAAAAGACATCTTCAGGCCTAGGCTCTCCGAAGGTGAGGTTCAAGTGACATGGATGTACAATTTGTAAATGTTCTTTCACAAGATTCCAAACCAACCCTATAACTCCAAGAGAAAATTTGCTAAACATGAAAAAAGTAGAGACACGATGTGTGCACCCTTCAACTTAACACTTATTACATTAAATAGCGATGTCCATGGACTAAAGATTGATCTCTTTCCTTAACAAGATCACACAAGATATGTTTTACAAATGAGCTTCAATGTTTATTTATACCCTTAAAGTAGGTAGGGTATTTACTCCTAGAGGATTTATGGGCTTGTTGCCACAAAAACTAACAGCCTAAGGTGCAAGGTCTTTACTAAGGTGTAGCTATGTGAAACTATGGAAGTGATGCCATTGTCACCTTCCCTTCTCTTTAGTTCTTGAATGAATATCAAGAACTAGGGGGATTCCCTAAATACAACTAAGTGTCAGAGATTGGTGATAAGGCAAATTGCTCGTAGTAGAAGGAGCACTTGCAAATGAGGTGCACCTTTGTCTTCGTTTCCTACAGATGACATATCTAGCAAATCCTATTTATTTGGGGAATATGGTGATAGGTTTCCACCTAGAGTCTATGAGCCAATCTTGAGCCAACCTAGAGGGATCTTGAGTTAATGCATCCGATGTCTACATGTGTATGGGGATGGATGACGAGACCATCTTGCAACTCCAAGAAGTGCTCTAAGTAGAAAGACATCTTTGAGCTTAGGCTTCCTAAAGGTGAGGTTCAACTGACTTGGATGTACAATCTGTAGATGTCCTTTCACTAGTTGCCAAACTAGCCCTATCATTCCAATAGATAATATGCCAAACATGAGAAAAGTAGAGACAAGATATGTGCACCTTTAACTTAACACTACTTAGATTAAAGAATGATGTCCATCGGCTAAAGATTGATATCTTGCCTTAACAAGATTACACACAATATGTTTTACAAATGAGCCTCAGTTTTTATTTATACCCTTCAACTAGGTAGAGTGTTTGGGATTTGGCTTGTAGCCACAAAAACTAACACCCTAAGGTGCAATGCCTTCACTAAGGTGTTGGTATGTGTAGCTATGGAAGTAATGTCGTTGTCACCTTAGTAATTACTTCCCTTCTCCTTAGTTCTTGAATGAATATAAAAAACTAGGGGGGATTCCCTAAAACCAATCAAATGTCTAGAAATTGGTGATAAGGCAAATTGCTTAGGTTGCAAAATTAGTTGTGGATGGATTATGTTTTGTGAGTTAAAAATCTTATCAAGGACTGAAATACGAATAAGTGTTGAATGAGATATCTTATAGTCCAGAAATCAAACAAACCATAATTCTAGATCATAATTTGATTAAAACATTATTGAATCGATAAAAATGCAACCAATAAGCTTATGTGAGAAGTGATTTGTCAAGTGAATGATAAACAACTTGTTGCAAAAAGAACTAGATCAAAAGTAATAAAATGTGAATCTTAATGTTAAGTAACATGTGAAATGTATTTCATTAAAACATTGTAGATATAGTTAACATTGCTATTGTAGCATATACTGAATTGAGTTTTAGTGACCAGCAATGGAAATTAAACTCCAAACCAATTAAGAAGGTTGTGAAAGTGTTAGATGAATTGATTCAAAGCATGGAAACAAATTGCAAGTAAATCTGAAAATGAACTTCATGAAAATACAACTTGATTAACCACAAACTCTTATTCTATTGCTGGGATTGCCAATCGAATAGAGTTACTCATTAATTTCAGAAATAAGCTCACAACTTGAAAGATTGTTAACTAACCCAAGTGATGAAATTGCAAGAGAGATTATGTGGTTAACAACAATATAGATTTTCCAGCAACTTAAATGAGTGAAGTGATGTGCAAAGAAGCTAGAAAAAATACAAGTAACTGTGTGTTGAACTGCAAGTGATTAGGATAAACTTAGTTACTTGTGCAAACCATCAACATAAGATAAAATGTGGTAGTATTAGTCGACAGTTAACAAAAAATTCCAGATCTATTGTAAGCCATTGATTAGGTGTCTAAATGATTTATTGATGCCATAAAGCATTGTAGCAATGAACTAGATCTGAATTCTTTTCAAAACTGTTAAAAGAGTGCAAAAGATGATGTAAATTGCACAAGGAACGACTCATAAAATAGTTAATAGTTTAACCCCACTTAATTAAATGTTAAAAAAATTAAAACAAATCTGGAAGTAATTTTACCCCAATATTTGTGTCAATGCAGAACACAACACATATGGTACAACAAAGAAAGAAATAGAGTATAGCCCCACTAAAGAAGGTTAAAATGAATTAATTTCTATAACTTTGCTTGAATCTTATGTTTAGGGTAAAAATGAATTTCCAGATTTAAATAACTTTGAAAAAAATGGAAATGATTTGAAATGGCTAAAAGATAGAATAATATCACTTGACTAATGCTTAATTGTTTGAGAGAAGGCAATGGGGTCATAGAAGAAGCATGTGAAGTTTTGGTGATCAAGGAGTAAGAGAGGGTAGAAGAGTTCAAACCCTTGTTCTAGTATTTTGATAGCCAAATATGTTTTTCTTCTTATCCAAGGAAGGATTCAAGAGTTGAAATCCTCAAGAAAACCTAGATGCAAAGTGTACCAATCCTACTACAAGTAACGTAAATCAAGAGCTGAATATAATGCTATCTAGTAAATAAATACGAGCAAAACCTTGAATTGAAAAGGTAAAAAGTTTACCCAATCTTTTCATGCAAATATTCACCACTTGTAGAACTTCATAATTAACATCAAACACCTATAGATTCAACTAACTTCTCCCAGTACCATAACACAGAAAACTAAGCAAATATTCACCCAGTACCATAACACAAGGAGAAAACTAAGCAAATAGTAACAAGAGGAATTTTATTCTCCAAGTTCTAGCAACCTTTACAATGAGAGGAAAGTCTCTTATACAGGAAGAGAGACTAACTAACTCCTCGATAAAGAAAGAGTAAAATCTCCTCATGACAGGGTCAAAATACCAAAACCTTAACCTCCTCCTCATGACAGTAAAAGATACATATAATAATTGATTTGTTATGCCACCTATACAACATATCTAACCAATCCACAATCCTAAGGTGATGGAGCATCTCTAGAGAGTTGGAATTAGGTCCAAAATAAATGGATTGACTTCATCAAACCATTTGCCATGAGCTCCCATCAATAAATATATGCATGAAGTATGGAATCAGCCCAATGAAATGTCCCACGAATTATTAGTTGTCCAAGGCATAATGGATAAGGAATTATATATGAGCCCACGAACCAAGCTGCTCTTCCAAGGTCATGATGGTCAACTCTATGTATGGGGTTGATAGCATGCCAACGATAAACCATGATCAAAGAATATATACCAAGTAAATGGAAGGGAAGGCATCCAATAAATGTCTTGTGCATGGACCCATGAATAACTTGGTCCATGCCATGTTAACAAATGAAGGGGGCAACCCTATAATAGACTCATATATCACCCATGTATGTACCATCATAAGAACCCCTAAAAGTGGGTAATGTCGCTTTCATAAAAATGAAAGAGGTTAGATTCAAGGTTCAACATTAGACTATGGCAAACCATCTTCCAGCAATAAAATTCAACCTTGAACATGTGTGCCAATAAATGCCAAATTGATTCCAAGTGCTAGGGAACATCATCAATACTTCATCCAAATGTTAAATCATGAGAAATCTCTAGGGCGTTAGTTTTAGGAAGTCCCAACAATGTATGACTTAGGAAAAATACATTCAAATCAGTCTTATCGGAACTGGGTGGGTTTTTCCAGAATCGGTTGGTTTGACCGGTTTACACTCCCAACTGGCCCATATAAACTTCTCAAACTAGAAATAGCCAGTTATGCACAGAACCAACCGGTTTCGTACGGAATCAGCCTTATTTGCTTGAACCGACCAGTTCTGTACAAGCTCATACAAGTCGTGTTGGACCACATTTTTTCTAGTGAAACTTTCAAAAGTAAATTATAAAAGGTAATTTAAAACCCTAAAATGAACGCTAAAGCCCTACAATTGCTATTTAAATGGCTTCTCACCTTTCTTTTGTCTCATACATTTCAACGATTTGAAGTTTTTAAGCTGAGGTTTTTCTGAGTTATTGAGTTGAGGTTTTTCAAGTTATTAAGCTTAGCTACTGAGGTGGTGCTACTGGTTCGGACTCCTTGGGTTGATATCCAATGTTGAATCTGAGTATTTACAAGGCTGAGTTGGAGAGTTGATTACAATCATATGATTAGAATATAAGATTGTAGACTCTAGACTCTAGTTATCAATAAATTAGTAATTACATGAATGCTATGCTTATGTTTGGAATTTGGACTCTAGAGTTTATGTAGAACCTCTCTTTTGATGTACTTTGGTTCACATCTGGATTGCATTAGGTGTTATTTTGTCTATAAACACTCTTGTTATATACATGAGATAACTTTGCATATTTGTGTTTAATGGTTTGGATTCACATGGATATACATGAATTATTTACTTTTCAAAATTTTAATGTCTTATGTATTTTTTGGTCAATCGTTTTTTTTCCAGTTTTTTTTTTCAATTTCTGTCTGATTTTGACTGGTTTCAAGTTTTTAGGGTTCACAGGTTCAGTGACCAATCTGGTTCTGATAACAATGTTTTAAATATGTAAAACATTAGCATGAAAAGGCTAGCAAGTGCACTTTTCTAATTAACTCAATCACCGTTTTGATTAATTATCCCATTAACCTTAGAATTACCATGGTGTGACCATAATTAACTCTTATATTACATGCTTGACCCCTACGACAGTGTGCATTTCCTCAGTTTCTAAGTAAGGAAACGGTGATGAAGTGAATCTAATACTAGGGAGAAGCTAAGTCACTTGACATGAGAACACAAAAATACAAGTATCCGACATGAGACACGACAACCCTGGAAACAGGACGCGGGGACATGATTATATATATATATATATATATATATATATTGTTGATGTTTATGTAGCATCAAAATATATTCTTAAGATGTCCTAGAGAAAGTGAAAAGAAATGAAGAGCACAATTACCCCAATGAAATGGGTAAAATAACCCTAGAAGATAAAAAAGACAAGTCGACTTAAAAAGATAAAAAAAAATATAAATAAATAAGAAAGTAAAAGTCAAGCTGACCTAATTGTGGAAATTTCTAGTGAAAAGAAGAATATAAATAAAGTGCTTTCACACTTCATTATCACAACAACAAGTTCATCTCTCTCTCAAGTGGTGTGCACTTCTCTAGACGGACAAGTGGAGAAGTTCTCTCAAGCTAAAAAATATTTTTTTTGGGTTGTAGAAGACTATTTCTGGGTTCGCTATTATTGGAGAGTTTTCTTCTTTTGCTCTAGGGTTTGTCTAGAGCTTGTCTATATGACTCTCTTGTATATGGATGTATATTGTATCTTGAACTGAAATCTCTGAATAAGAAAACGTTGCTGGGTTATCTCCCTTGTGGTTTCCGAGGGTAAATCTGTGTCTCTTTGTATGTTTCTGTGCACGATTATCTTTCAGTGATCCTTACTTGTATATACTGCAATTAAAGTTGAAAGAGATGAAAATTATATTGCTATCTTAAAAATTAACACACACACACACACACACACACATATATTATATAACGATCCATTTTTTTAAGAAACTAAAACATTTACAAAATCTTTGGAATCTCTTTAAGTCTCGATTTTACCCTTTACATGCACAATGAGAGATCATGACATCTCTTTCCCTACAACTAAAACTGAGGAAACACATTGAAAATTTGTTTATAGAGTGGGACACGTCTAGGGCATGTGCCCAACATGTGCCTAACACGTCTTGGTGTGTTCGTGTCCTATATGTGAAATAGGGACATGAAGCCCTAAGGGACGTGTAATGTTTCACAGGCAGAAGGTGTTCACGAATTGACCATCATAGAAATGTAGTAAGTGGCACATGTCTTGGCGTGTTCGTGTCCTACATGTGAAATAGGGACACGAAGCCCCTAAGGGACGTGTAATGTTTCATAGGAAGAAGGTTTTCACGAATTGACCATCATAGAAAGTAAGTGCTAAATCTACCCGTTAGCTTTCAAGAGCTAGGGCTTAATGAGTTTTTTTCCACATGCGTGCCTTAGAAGGGAGAGCTTTTTCTTGAGTTACTCTTTTCTTGCACTTTTTTATTGTGATTCTTTATTATTATTATTATTATCGTTATTTTCTTTTATAAAACAATCCCTTTGCTTTAGATTTGGATTTGATAACCTAGAACATAGGGAACTTGACTTCTTTTGCAAGGGGGTATAACTCACAAATATAACATTCATCATTTAGCTGCATTACCCTTAGAGTGCTTTGACTCTTTTAACTTTGACTTAGGCATTCATACAAGGGAATAGTATAGAGAACATGGAACATAGCTATGATTAGTCAATTACGAAAGGGGGACATGATGGAAATGGGTGAAAAGGCTAGTGAAATGACATGGCATGAAAAATGGCTAGGTAAAATTTTGTAAATGATTTGAATTGAGTGGCACACTTACTTAAATTCCAAGGGATACACTTGACTCACAAGGCTACACACTTATCTAGAGAAAGAATTATGACCACATTACAATAGAATTATGACCACATTACAATGCATCTTTAGCTCTGAGACAACCATCTAAGATTCATGAGCCATTATAGAATAACACCATCAACCCCTTATGGTCATGTCCACACATAAGAAAGCATTTCCCTTGAGTCAACAATTATAGCATATGTCATAATGTTGGTGTCAATTGAATGTGCCCATCAATCTCTGGCACATAACATGGTGATTTGAGTAAGATGAAAGTGTCTTTGGAAAATATCCATAGATAAATCATAGATTTCATTTGTGGAATTGTTGGACGTGATGGAAGATTGCATAAGCATCGATCATCAAGTCACCCCTAAATGTCAGGGGGTAATAGGGCTCACAACAAGATTGACTAGGTGGCCC
This sequence comes from Pseudotsuga menziesii, assembly GCA_001517045.1. Classification (NCBI taxonomy): domain Eukaryota; kingdom Viridiplantae; phylum Streptophyta; class Pinopsida; order Pinales; family Pinaceae; genus Pseudotsuga; species Pseudotsuga menziesii. The sequence continues at coordinate 132,672 of LPNX010242306.1, read as the reverse complement.
TTATCCATAAACCAAAGTCATTACAATAAATGCATAGAAGGGGTGTGTTAACACAAACTAACACCTCTGAAGTGCAAGGTTTACAAATGAGGAAGAGGCTCTCTTATGTGGGAGAGGAGCTCAAATCTCTTGCAATAAAATAATCATAAATCTACTAAAACCCTAGATCTATCCTAGGGAGGAGTAAACAAATAAAAAATACTCCTCTAACCTTATCAAATTCTAATATTATTCAACGAATAAGATGGTCAAAGCCACAAGTACAAGCTCAAAAGAGAAAGGGATCCATGCAACAAGGATCAAATGACATGTCAAAAGCTCATATTTTCACAAGGAACTCTTTAAGATAGGGAAGGCCCCAGAAAAGAGGATGCCTTCATAAGATAAGGAGCAAATACCAAGCAATGTGCAGACTCCCAAAGCTCCAAGTGCAGCGCTCCATAAGGGAGATATGGCCCAAGAAAGAGGGTGCTCCAACAAAAATACCTCCCCAAGCATGACATGGCCCTTAGATTTAAGATTTGATCTAACAAACTCCATTAAGTACAGCACTACAAACCCTCCTTCAAAGGTGGAGTGACTTCAGTAATATACAGCAAACCTCCACAATCCACGTGCAAGTTGGAATCCATGGTGAATGCTCCCCATCATTTGGTGGAATATAGCCAAAAGGTGGCACGTTGTATGTGTAATTGGTTCTACTCCATGCTCATAACTCATTGGCGTCTCCACAAGTTTGAATGGCTCTCATGTAACCACAATTTCAAAAGGCGGCTTGAACAAAGTGGATGCATATGCCAACTCATGTATCGACAAAAAATGACGGCGTCTCCATGAATCATCCAATGGCTGTATGCAAATAAGAAAGAGGCTCCGATGCTGTGTGAGATAACCCATACTCATCACGGTTCCAGATTTATTGCTCAAGGGAAATTATTGGATTGCGATTTGCACATGATGACGGTGGCTTCAAACCTAATTTGCACAAAATGTGTACAAGTTTTGGAAATAGAACTATATATATATAATATTATATATATTTTAATAACACATTAGCTTACGTTAAAATAAGAATGATAGATTAATTTGTAGATAGGTTTAGAAACGATTTAGAGGTTAATTTGTTTTACTTTTCAGGGTTTTTCAAACTTGGCATGGTTCTCATCCCAAGCTACTCATGGGCCTTAGAGGTTTCCCAGAAGTTTCCCCAGAAGTTTCCGAGTTTCCACGAGTTTCTGATACCAATATGTGGGCATATTTAGAGTTTTGAGTTTCTGATACCAATACGTGGGCATATTAAGTGTTTTGTGCAACATAGCTTCAAACCAGTTAATTCCTCCACATCTCGATTCACATTCAGTTAATTCCTCCACATCTCGATTCACATTCTTCAGTTGTGAAACATGTTGTCTCTGTTTGTCACTCAAAATTTCAATCTGCATAGATTTCATTTACTACAAACCAGAAAGCGCCTGTTCCAAACTGTAATTTGACCAAGCACCCCTACAAAGCCAGCAGAATTCGAATTTACCTGGTGGTGTACAGGTAATATGAACATAACCTTGATGTTTTTCTGGCACTCTTCACCTTTCATCGGAGTGAGCAGAGTTTAAAACCGCTCGTGTCACTGGGCATACAAGTAAGGGATCTTAGTCATAAAAGAACCCATACTATCGCAACATATTGCTCTTGTGGTTATGACCCAAAGGGGAATATATGGGGTGAAATTATATGATATGAATCCAAAGGGGAGGTTAAGGTTAATTGTATATGTATATGTTATGTGATTCAAGGGGACATATATGGGGTTAAATGTATATGATATGACCCTAAGGGGCTGTATAGAGTTAATTGTATATGTGTAGATTATATAAGCCAATGAGGGCTATATATGAAGTTAAATGTATATGTAATATTGATAGACTTAATCAAGGGTTCATATTTGCAAGAGCGAATAGGTATACATAGAGGCCATGTAGTCATTGTTGAGATGAACATATGGATTGAATATATCAATAAGGGAACCTCCTCAAAATATATCCACTGTCAAATGACAATATACTCTTCAAGAGAGACGAGGGATGTATCTGCCGTCCTTGACAATTGGCTCCTTGTGCAGCTTTACCTTTGCCTTTTCCTTCCACCTTTGATATGCTTATGCACTTCCTATGATTATTGAAACCTTGATATCTAAGTAAAAATGTTGAAGATAGTGATATGATTGGGCTTGGGTTCGCAGTCAATAGTCAGCGAGACTGAAGCCTTTACATATAGTATTTTGGCAAACCTTGCACAAAGCTGTAAAGTAGTTGCAAGATCATATCTATTTATTCTATTTGTTATTCGATCCATCTTGAACAAAACATGCGGTTTAAGATTCATATTCAGAGATCATTCGGGTCGGTATACATTGAAACATTGGAAACCTTTTTACATTGAGCCGCCTTAAAATGATCATCAGCAAATTTACATGTTTGGAAAATTTCTACATTGTTGTAATTTATTTGTTGAATGAGTAAATATGCAAGGTATTTCTCTGATTGTTATTGGAGTTTCCTTATTTGGAGTACAACCTGTAAAGTTGCATTGCAACTGACTATTTATTAAGCACTGAGAGAGATAAAAGAAATATCTAGACACAAGTCTCTTAGTGGTCCAAAAAATCCTGACTTAAGATGGAATGCTTGATATTATTTTCTTAAAATTTTTATTTTTTTACATCATGGATTTTTTTATTATAATTTATAAGTACTATACATCTCATCTCATCCGTGTTATACTGTTATTTTTTCAATTTTTTAAAATAGTTATATTCGGCTGATTTATGCCATGTGTCACGTCAGTGTTAGGCACAGACATTGAACATCTCTGCCAAATTGGTCTGTATACTGCACAGAGACAGCATTAATATAGTTGATTGTTTACTAAGAAAACGTGTTGCTTTAAATTGAACTTGGAATTCGTGCTAATCAACTTATCCTTGTTTATTTCAAAGGAGTGTCTGATTGAAGAGGAAATGCTAAAACATGTAAATAATGAATGACTGATTGTTGAAATGATGAGATTACTATAGTTTCCTAGGTAAGCATGCTCACATCAGTCGTCGCTTTATTTTCAGGTTCACAGAAGTGACACAACCTGGTTTGTTACGAGTTCAGAGTGCTCCAAAGAAATTGAGTGACATTGGCCTCGTTTTTACACCCATGGAGCAAGTGATTAAAGACTCAGTTTCTACTTTAAAAGAAAAAGGCTTCTTGAATTGAATGATGGCAGTCTTTGTGTGATCCGATCTTATGTACAATGAAAATGAAGACCACCGGACTTCCTATCCATCTGGAAAAGGAAATATTTCTGAATTATTAGTCGATTTGGACCCACTGACTGATGTTCGTCATTTGCTATTGTATATTATGCATGTTAGCTTGTTTGAGACGATTGCCAATATATAATTCTCTGGAGTAATTTTGATTGCTCCCTCTTTCAAATTTAGCAAATTGAGCTCATTATATGCCGAAGCATTTGTGTATGGAAGAAACAAGCTAAAACTAATCATAAAAACATATAATTTGATTGTAACTAGGATGGATATGGTAAATGGGAGCTCAAATATATCAAGGCGAAAGTGGATGACCCGCTTGTTCTGCTGAATTGCCAAAATGACAGTAGAATAATGGTAATAGTTATTGAAAATGTGATAGCAATGAATCTGGTATTTGGATGTACGAAAATATAAACACATGTTATTTTCTGATCAAAGGCCTTTCTCACCAACATAATTTATGTTGAGTAATCTTCAGAAACCAAAAACTCTTGGACTTGTGTAATTGGGGCTTGGTCCTTTTAGTTTAAATGCAATATGTAGTAGCGCAAAGTTGTTAAGATATTACTGTTTTACGGATAATGATACGGAAATCGTTTCGGGAGGTTGTCAGTTTTGTAGAAACTTTTGGATCAGATGCAGCTCAAAACGAGCTAGACAAAACGCAGACATTTATAAAATTGTTTTAAGAGAGGGCGCTACTTCAAAATCAGATTCCATGGAGAAGTAGAATTAGTTTTCAGTCCTACCTAACCTGTGAAACCTGTGAGATTGGATTTTCATGCATGTTCTTTATGTAGTTTTGAATATTATGGGTTACAAAATTGTGAAATGATTTCCCAAACAATCGAGTAAATAAGCAATAGATGTAAAAAGTTAGTATATAGATTAGATAAAAATAAATACCACTAGATTTATCTCAATTCTGAATTTATTAAGTGTTGAAGAGATCAAATTCCAAATGGAAACTTTTTTTAGATTTTAAAAATTTGAGGAAAAGTTTGCATTACCGGGGATTTCATTTCCTCCAACATTGATATCACTACTACATTTCGACCAAAAATCCGACGGCCGTCATGTCGGATTTTCGATACTTCCCTGTCGCATGTACGACACTTTGATTTTTTTTTAAGCGTCGGAAACTTGTCGTCGGTTATCCGACACCTAAGTAACCGTCGGTTAAATGTAAAGCGTCGGTTAAGTGACAGCATTTCTTCGACGGTAGTGAAAGTTTTTTAAGAAAATAACCTTCATGCCGTCGGTTAAGCGACAAAAGGGCCGTCGGATAAGCGACGGATATTAAGAATTAGCGTCGAAAAAGAGACATTTATAACCGTCAGATAAGCGACGGATATTAAGAGAAGCGTCGGAGAAGCGACATCGATAACCGTCGGAGAAGCGACGGATATTAAGAATTGGCGTCGAAAAAGCGACATCTAGAACCGTCGCTTAAGCAACGGTTGTGGATTTTTTTTTAAAAAAAAATTAAAAATTCATTAAAACCGACAGTATATAATCTCCTTGCAATGTCCATTAAGATTCCATCTGAGTCAGGCAGCACCATATTCAACTCACCCCATTGAAGACAATACAGCAGACTACGTGAGAAGTTTCATTCAAGGACTTACGAGGGCAAGAAATATTTGTCGCTCGCTTTGCAATCAGACATTTTTTATACTCGTGCTTCAATAGATTCCTAGACAAGCAGGAAGACACAGATCTATATTTTATATAATAAATGGCAACACCACTTTTGTCTAGTGATAAAAGGTGGCAATTGTCAACATCTGGTCACTAGTTTTAACTTTTTTAACTTTTAAGTTTTTAACTAAACTGAATGGGCCCAAATGACCTAGATGCATATGGTTCGAAACTACATCCTTGGATTGGAGCAGGGAGCCCAAACATACATGGCTTCTTATTTTGCTCATAGCAACAATAATGTCAATTTCTCTTGTGGTCTGTAAATTTTACACTGTAGTACATGGACCTGCTGACCACAGGTTTCATAACATTGAAATTCATTATTTCCAGAATAAACTAATAAACCCCCTGATAATATGAACAGGTTGTGTCCAATTATAGGAAACCGGCACTCAAATGGCATGATGAATTGTTTAATAGCAAGCCCATTCTTGCTGTCCTTTTAGTCAATCCATCCTTGTATCCCTTTGTTTGTTCACCTGCAGTTCACTAGACACCATTTCTTTTTTATATTTTTAGACGTGAAAGAACTGTTTAGAATTCTACTTTTCTCTCACACTTGAATCTTGATCATAAAATCTCTTCTAGTTTGCATTTCAACATATTTTGATTTTTCCATTGCACTCAATTGGCTTACAGCCACTTTCTTGTTCCAGTTCATAATCAGCTCTTTATGAAGTTGTTTGGGGACTTTTTTCCCATTTTTTCTATTCTGTTTATACACTAGAGCTGATTAGGACCGACTCCTACTAGACAATAAATTAAGGTGAATTCTGCAAATTCCTGACTGCTTTGCACTTGATTGTTGCAAAGAATTCACTTGAGTACATGTTAGATTAGTATGGCCGAGGTATGGAACCACTAGACAAAGTAAAAAATTAAAGCAATTAAAATGATGGATCAGCATAGACCGACAAGCAACAATACATAGTAGAAAGAAATCCAAAGAAGTTCATTTTTATGAGTAGACAATGGCCTTTTGCTTAGCATTAGTTGGGAGTTATACAGAGACAGCTTTTGAAAGGTAAGGATTGAAACAGTATGCCAAATTATTCAAGTACCATACTAGTGGTGCAAATGCAATTTGACTCTCAATTCATGAGGATTTACTGAGCGGTAGAACCCCTTGAATTCTGGCATTAGTTGCCCATTTGAATCACACAGAAAATAGGGGGAAATAAAAAAGTAATATGCATCACAGAAAAAAATGATGACACCCTGACAAACCCATCTTTGCACAGTTTTCCCCCTCGCCACTCCCATATTTCGGCAGCTTAAAAAAGATGTCAAGCACCTTAAGGTGCATTATGTTTTTGAATTGAAATATTCAATGAAATATTGATTTTCAATTTCAGCTGGTGAAACTGAGGGTTGTTGGTCCTCAGAGTTCAAATTCGAATGGTCTTGATCAACCCTTTTAATGAAGCATCGATTTTGAAATCTCAAGCCTTCTAAGGTAAGGCCTTGTGCCGGTCTTATTTGGTCCTGCACTAGCCTTACTTGGTCCTAAAAGGGGCTTGAGAGGTTTATACCAGCAAGATCTGTGACTAAGTGTGATTACACACCCCAAACCATTTGATTCCTAGTTTTCGGTACCCATCATATCTGTAAAAAAAATCAAGTGTATCATGCCACATACAGTTTGGAAATTATGCACTAGACACATCATCGCCCTTGCAATTAATGGCATTGTCTTCAGACAAGCCTACAAGCATTGTTGTATTTATGCACAAAGGATATCCTATAACTCCAACCCTAGTTGAGTTGGGAACCGTGTTTCTGTTGGTTTAGAATCTCTTGCATCCACCATTGATAGAAATATATGGATTCCATTAAAAGCAATTTAACATGATATTCTATAAGAATCTATCCTAAAACAACAAGACAGGCACCCAAATACCTAAGCCTACTGAACGAGTAGGTCTAGTTTGATTAAAAACTAATCAAAATGAAGATTGAATCAAATAGCCTTGAATAAGACCGGTGACGTTCCCAACATTCGTTTTTTCACAGAAAATGGAGATTAAAATCCAATGTAAGCTACCGAGTTCTGTTTCAGGTGGCAACCCACCCATAGATAAGAAAATATTCGTCAATGGGCAAAAAGGGCTAGCTAGCATTCATGATCCCAGATGGTTCTAAATAGAGATTGAATAAAGGAATATTGGACACTCACATTATTCAAATCCTATAACAATCATCACAATCCAGCAGTGATGCTTTGATTCGCTCCTCCAAGTTTATGCCAGCTGTGATA
>LPNX010242306.1:107319-121776 GCA_001517045.1 Pseudotsuga menziesii | reverse complement strand
AGCAACAGTAGAGCTTACTATCCGATGGGGGATATTGCCCTATCTCAGCCCAACAGACAAATGAGAATGTGAGTTTAAAGGATTACATTTTAATAAGTGAATCAATACATCCGTCGCTTAACCGACACAATATTATTGTGGATTGCAAACTTTAGTCTAGATTTATTTGTTTAATTTTCTCAATTCAACAACCGCGCCATCGCTTAACCGACGGTTATGAGAATATCCGTCTCTTAACCGACGGGTATGAGACTAGCCATCGCTTAAGAGACGCTTATGACCACAATTTAAAAAAAAAAAATTTAACTTTGTGATTTTTGGTAGGTTTAAAAGAAAAAATCCACGCGCCGTCGGAAGTAACCGTCGGATTTTGGATTGAAATGTAGTAGTGTATATATAGGTTAAGATGGATCTACACTGATTTTATATATATATATATGGCGGCTCAACCACCAACATCAATAATAGCAACCCGAAGGAACTTGATTAAAGGGTATCCCTCATAAATTTGTTGGCATGGAATAGTGTGCCTAATTCGGGGGATTTGAGTTGAGCTTGCTGGCACAAAACTAGTCCAACTTAATACTTAGGAAAAGAGGCGAGATCACACTAGGTTTTTTCTTGTATATATATATATACAAGGGGGGGCGCGTTAAAGCTCTGTAGAGAAGCGCAAGGTAGAGGTGAAGCCTCGTGCGAGAAGGTGACAGAGCGAAGGAGCATGAGTGCGGCGGTTCATTTTTAAATTTTTATCTGCTGATGATGAGCAATAGTTGGGGGACATGCTATACGCATAGTGCACAATGCAGCTTGATGAGGTGGATTACGATTCGGACGAGCAGGACGAGTCCATTTTTTGTATGGACGAAGAGGTTTGTTGTACGATGGCGCAGGCAAAGTCAAAGGCAGAAAATGAAACATGTTCAAACATTATTCATGTAGGCACCTCCATTGGAACCACGTCAGGCTAACATCAGAGATGTTAAGCCTCGAAAAACAAAAGGTGCCAGGCCAGTAAAATTTGCGGCTGAACTAACAGTTGGAAAAAACATCCTCTTAGAACATATCCCGGACTATCTTAGGTTGGTGTTAGTAGGTCGTTTTTGTGGTAAAAATCCAGGCAGAGAAGCTCTGTGAGGGTGGATGGACAACAATTGGAAGGAAGAGTTGGGGTATGCGCCCACCTTTTATGTTCTGCTGCGAGGATGGTTCATGTTAAAGCTAAGGAAGGAGGAGGACAGTCAGAAGTTGTTAGACAGAAAGTGGCAATAAGGTCCTTCAGGTCTCATACTGAAGAAATGGAGAATAGACTTCGATGCCAGGAAAGAGCCGCACAATCAACAACAAATCTGAGTCATCTTACCAGGTTTACCAATGGTCTTTTGGCTAAAAAGGATTCTTGAGGCAATAGGAAACAAGTTTGGAAAATTCGTAGCGCTTGAGGATGTCTGGGAATCCAAAATAGATCGTAGGTGTGCAAGAATACTGGTGGAGATGGATTTTTGAGAGATGGTCTGTTTGAAGAGTTAGTAATCAAGATGCATGGCAGCATTTTGGAGGCAGTGACTAGACTACTGGAAAATACCGTTCAGGTGCTTCAGCTGCTGGGAGGTTGGGCACCTACAGAAGGACTGCACTAAGCATAAGAAGGGCACCGAGTTTAAAAAAGTATGGGTAAAGAATGTTAGATTTTTATCATTTAGTCAATATGATCTTAGGATTTTATCTGAGAGAATAACATGCACAACAATAATCACAAGAGACAAGAGACACAAAGAGTTTTCCTCGGGGAAACCATAAAGGAGAAAACCCCACAACTTCCTCAGAGATAGAATGAGCACCAATAGCAAAAGTAAAACCCAAAAACACAAAGATGATCTCCGACAGTTGATCTCTCTCTCACTTGTGCGAGCTCCTCTTGTCTCACTCATGTGCTATAGTTGAGTGAGTGTGTGTCTCAAATAGAGAGGCTCACTCTCTATTTATACTAGTTCCCGACTTGACAATTACTTACAAGGGCCGACTTCTCTAGGAGAGTCTAATAACCCTAGTGCCCCTCAACTGTGGGGACTTTGCCCCCGACTTACAAAGGAGAGTTAATCTCTATGACTTTACTTGACTTGATTACATTAATGATTCTCTCAATAAAAACATCGGGGACCAATGAAATACAATATTTAAAATATACAAGTGAATACATTCCGAAGTTACAAATACATCAACATTCCCTCTTAACTAGGAAGGTATTCTCTTGACACAATTCATTAGCACAAGTCTTCGTCACTGGTTCATTCATCAACGCTAGATCATCATCAAAGCCATATCATCATTGGATCATCATTACTGGATCATCATCAAAGCTAGATCATCATTGCTTCCGCTATCTCGAGCAAATGGTGCTATCTCTCAATTCTTCTTGTCACAGGAAGTTCTACAGAGCCAATCATTTTTCATGCTGGTTGTAGGCCTAGCTTCCATGTAGGTCTTCATCAACAGAGACAACCCTTTTTCATGCTGGATGTACTGCCTTGATCTTGCAAGGACTTCTCCTACAGAGCCAGTCCTTTTTCATACTGGATGTAGCACCTTGCCTCTCGCAAGGATTTCCGCTATAGAGCCAACCTTTTTTCATGTTGGATGTACCTCTACAAAGCCAACCCTTTTTCATGCTGGATGTAGGTCTACAGAGCTAGCCCTTTTTCATGCTGGATGTAGGTCTACAGAGCCAACCCTTTTTCATGCTGGATGTACCTCTACAGAGCCAACCCTTTTTCATGCTGGATGTAGTTCTACATAGCCAGCCCTTTTTCATGCTGGATGTAGGTCTCGACACTCATATTCGACCATGGGAAGCCCAGCCTGCCACCATGTTAGAAAGGCCTAGCGCTTACATCCATCAGCGTGGTAGGACACACCATCTACCATTCGAGGAAAGGCCCAACACTTATATTTGACCATGGGAGGAACCAATCCTACCACCATATTAGAAAGGTACAACACTTGCATCTGACCATGGGAGGAACCAATCCTCCCACCATGTCAGAAAGGCTCAACACTTATATCTGATCATGGGAGGCCCAGCCTGCTACCATGTCAAAAAGGCTCTGCACTTACATCTAACCATGGGAGGAACACATCCTGCAACCATGTCGGAAGGGCTCTGCACTTACATTTGACCATGGGAGGCCCCACCTACCACCATGTCAGAAAGGCTCACGGACTCATCACTTCCCCTTGGAAGGAACCTCGATCTGGAGAACACCAAGCTTCTCCCTGAACTACTCAAACTTCACTCTAACCATTTCTACCATAGAATCACATCAGGGCTGATTATGTCCAAGGATAACCTGCGAGCTTTGCCAGGTCTGATTACATCCGAGGACAACCTACATGACCGTTTACGTCTGAGCAACCTACGCGCTTCGCCGGGTTTTTATGCTTAGACAACTTGTCTCACCATCTATGCTAGAACTCCCTCTTTCAAGAGATCTTGATCTGGATCACAAACTGGAGCTTCACTGCTCCTCTTTGTACTCAATGCCATGCAAGACTCCATCCTGCCAAACCAGTAGCCCATATTGGATCTCAAACTGAAGAAGCATCCCAATGTATTCTTCTCCTCAGTGGCGCTACCAATCCAAATCAACATAACCATGCAGGTTAGTCTTTTGATTCGCTTCATACTTGAGCCCACAATCAACTGTACACTTCAGGTACCTCAGAATATGCTTTGCAACAATCAAGTGAACATGTCTCGGATCCGTAAAAAACTGGCTTAGTGTGTTCACAGCAAAGCAAATATTTGGTCTTGTATTTGTCAGGTACATCAATGACCCAATCATCTTACGATACATCGTAGCATCAACTGATTTTGATGAAGCATCACTCAATAGCTTCAGGTTCGATGCCATAGGTGTGGTCATGACCTTGCAGTCCGTCATCTCGAACCTCTTAAGGATCTCCACTGCATACTTCCCTTGTCCAAGGAAGATTCCATCCGCACTCTGCCACACCTCCATGCCTAGAAAGTAGTGCGTCATACTCAAGTCCTTCATCTCGAACTCGGTAGCAAGTATCCTTCTTGCAACTTTAAAGAGTTCCTTTTTACCTGTCAGGAACATGTCATCGACATATAACATGAGCATCACTAGTCTTCTGCCTTCAACCTTGAAGCAAAGGTTGGGATCTGCTTTACTCTCAGTAAAGCCTAGAGCCATCAATAAGTTGTCCATCATGTCGTACCATGTCGAACCTCAGGATCTTCTGTAGTCACTCCCTCTGAAGCGGAGCATCATTCTTCCTCTGCCTTTCATACTCTATGTATTATGTACTGGAGTGACAAGTAGCTTCCTCTGCTACTAATATTCTATGTATCCATCTAGGGTCACTGGATACCAAGATCCTCTATCTTGAATCTTTTCAAAGGTTCTTCTCGCACCCATCTGTGAGCTTGTCATCCTCTATAGGATTTCATCTTCAACCTTGTAGCAAAGGTTAAGATCTTCATCACTCTAGGTGATCTTCAAGCTCCTCATGTATGTGTTATCCCATGGGTGCCTTCTGAGCTCGTACAAGGCCTTCTTTAATTTGCACACATGATTCTGCCTATCATGTGTCTTAACTTCTAGTGGCTGCAAATGTCTTTTCGTAGTCTATGCCTTCTTTCCGTGAGAAGCCTCATGCTACGAATCTTGCCTTGTATCCCATGATGTTGCCATTTACTACATGCTAGATCTTGTAGATCCATATGGAAGACATTACGGACTTCCCTTCAGGTCTCAATACTGCATCCTAGACATCATTCTTCTTGAACTAGTACTCTCCTTCCCTTTCTTCTTGGCTACTTCTTCATAGCTGGAAGGCTCTGCATCAATGATGTCATTCAACAGTGTCACATAACTAGAGTGTGTCTGAGGCCTCTTGAAGTCTCGTCATACTATTCTTCATTTTGGATAATTTCTTGAACTGTTGTCACTTGTTCTTCGGAACAAATCTCATCCTTCTTTTCTTGTAGGAGATTGTATGCTATCTTTCCTACAAGTCAAATGCATTAGTTGTATGGTTAGAAACATTTCATAAGACATATTCATAATGGTAAATTCTTATGCATAAAGATATAATCATGCAACTATTTTAGCCAATACAACATTCATCCATATCTCACGGAAACTTACTAAATGCTTTCCATCTCTACCATGACATCATTGAGATTGTGCACTAATCCAATATGTCAGCAAAGAGGTTTCATTCTAGATAAGTAGCAATGGAGAGTTGTATAGCACCATGAGCTACTTACCCATCACATGCATATTAGTAGTATACTGTCATTAATGCAAACATTCTATCATGCATAACACATCAACTGAATATAAACAAATGCATAACAAAACAATATCATGAAATGACAATTGAATACTTATCTTTATTTGTTTCATGGGTAGACTCATTCTTTCAGCTTCATCATCTTCTTCATTCATAACATCACCATTTCTTATCCAAATGCTAAGATGGATAAGGGGTTCTTCAAGAACCGAGTCCTTCATATTCCTCATCGCTTGAGGGATCTTCTTTGAATTGTGAGAGCTAGATCTTCAGTTGCTCCCATATTCTTTTCTCTTATTATGAGTCGAGATTCATCTTGTGTGCACTCTTCCCAGAGTCCGTTGAAGGTAATCACTTCCTTTTGGCACACATTCCTTGAATGAATGAATCTCATGATCCTGGGAGGCCATTCAAGGTGGTTATCACAATTTCTGCATTCTCTACTTCTTCATCCACTGCTTCAAGTTGTTCTTTGATTTGAGAGACCCTTGTAAAGTATCGTTGTATGGTCTCTGCATTCTGAATCTTTACATTCTTCAACTGATTTCTCAAAGTCCTCTTCCGGTTTATGTTCTTCCCTTCAAATAGCTCGGTCAAGGAATCAAACATTTCTTTAGGTGTCTTTAGGGAAGACACTTGTGGTATAAGGTGATCCTTGATTGAATCAATAATGATCCTCTTGGCCTTGACCAAGTTCTTCTTGTGTAAGTCTTTAGCCTCATCTCTCTCTGGAACTAGAAACTCTCCACTTATGTAGGTGTCCAATTCATTTTTTTCAAGAACCAATGAGATTCCATACTTCCATGCTTGGAAGTTGTCAACTTCACCAATCTTTTCATCAAGCTAGTGTGATTAGTCATTTTGAAATGAGAACCTCAAATGTAAATAGCAAAAGATTAGATCTTACCAATTTGAGGTGTCCGTCCTCGTTCCAAATTTGGTTGATCCAAGGTTTGTGAGAGAAACCCTAATTTTCAAAACTTGGAATTTCAAAATTATGATTGGGTAGAAAGACAGGCCTCTTCAAGGAGAGTTGTCCAATGTACTCTTTTTTCTTTCTTTCTGAAAACAGTGGATGGAAGCTCTCGGAACAGGTAGCCCTAGTTTTTCAATTTCTTCTGCAGAAATGCCTGATATTGTTCTTACAGTATCTCCATAATTACGGCTCCTATGTATCTAAAACTTCTCATTGAGGTAGCCTCGTCTGTCCTCTTTCCAACACCGTAGGTTTGAGCAGAATTGGTTTCACCAATTGGGACTTATGAGAGTTTTCCCAAGGTGACTTATTTCAGAACTGTTCAACATAGCGAACTTGTACTGACTTCCACGTGTCACAGTTTCACCTTCGGGGTATGAAACTTTTACCATCGAAAGTACAGTCTGCTCCTTATATGGAACATCTTGTGAAATTTCATTTGGAACTTCATAGCGCGGATATAGCAATTCTCCTTAGGTGTCCTGTTTAGGGATGAATCCTAGGAGTGGCTGGAACCCTGATTTGGAGGAACCATATCTCCCAGAATATAGTGAATCTGAGGCTGAATGTTTTACACGGTGTTCACCACAAATGTTTCTTCGACCTATAAATTTTTTGGCTTCTGATCCTTCTCCAATCTCGAGATATAACGAATGTATCAAAAGTACTAGTTTTCGTATTTTAGGGTTTTCTGGTTCGGGGTCAAATTAGGGTTTGACTTTCCCGGAGTTTTACCCAACCAAAAATTTCGATCTTGGTCTCTAAATTTCGATTTTGAGGAGGAGAGCAATCCTATGCTAGGCTCACTCAATAATTCGTCTTCTGTGAAAAGCTCTAATTTCCTGTAGCAGTGACTAAAAATGCCTGGAATCAAATTCTGCTTTGACAGAAAGATACGCCCTTGAATGGAGAGTTAGCCTAGCCTTTTTTTGCTTATGATTTGTGGAGAGAGACCCAAAAAGTAAGAAGCCCTAGCTTCTACAGCTGCACAATGTCTTCTTCTCAGGTTAGCTCTGATACCATGTTATATTTTTATCATTTAGTCAATATGATCTTAGGATCTTATCTGAGAGAATAACATGCACAACAATAATCACAAGAGACAAGAGACACAAAAAGTTTTCCTCGAGGAAACCATAAAGGAGAAAATCCCTCAACTTCCTCAGAGATAGAATGAGCACCAATAGCAAAAGTAAAACCCAAAAACACAAAGATGATCTCTGACAACTGATATCTCTCTCACTTGTGCGAGCTCCTGCTCTCTCACTCATGCGCTAGAGTTGAGTGAGTCTGTGTCTCAAATAGAGAGGATCACTCTCTATTTATACTAGTTCCCGACTTGACAATTATTTACCAGGGTCAAATTATCTAGGAGAGTCTAATAACCCTAGTGCCCTTCAACTATGAGGAATTTTCCCTTGACTTACAAAGGAGGGTTAATCTCTATGAGTACTTTACATGACTTGATTACATTAATGATTCTCCCGATAGGAACATTGGGGACCAATGAAATACAATATATAAAATATACAAGTGAATACATTCCGAAGTTACAAATACATCAACAAGGAAGACATGTAAGGTGGTTGCAGGAGAAGGAGACAGAGTTGGTGTAGAAGAAGGTGGCGGAGTGGATGCAGAAGAAGGTGGCAGAGCGAAAAAGGGTAGTGAGACTATAAATGTTAAGGAGGACGAAGATAAAGGAAATACACAGATAGAAGGAAAGCGACTGGGCAACATAATTAATGAAGGCGATGGAAAACTCAGCAGGGGTGAATCCAGCGGGTCCCGACAAGAAGTAGCGGCAATTACGGGAACTAGAGGTAATAATGTCAAAACTTCCAGTGCAATTTCTGCTTTTACAGTAAATAACGGTAAAAAAGAAAGCAATGTACCAGTCGAAACATTGAGTACCAAGTTAGAATCCAATAAGAGAAAGGAATATAACTTGTGACCTCGGGCTCTAAAGAATAAGGATGAAGAGTGCATTTCTTTGAGTGGACTGGCCCTTAATCCCCACACAAAGCCATAGTTGGGGAGAAAGACCTTTCTTTCTAAGGCTTAGAAAAAAAGCGATTTTGGATGTAAAGCAGGGTAGATAGGAAACTATAACTTGGGAACTTAGAGACAAATCCCTAGACGAGGTTATCAAATGAAAATTATGTCACTTAATATAAGGGGGATAGGGCTGGTCCCCCAAAAAAACGCCCCAAAACGGCTTCTGGCCACTTTAATACCTACGATTTTACTATTGCAAGAAACTATGATAGAAGGACATAAGGTTGAAGATATGGTTAGGGAATGCGTAAAAGAATGAGAGATGGAAAGCACAGACGCAAAAGGTCACCTNTATTATTTTATTATTTTAACCATTATTTTATTATTTTAACTATTATTTTATTATTTTCCTTAGGAGGCCCATTTTAGACCCCAAAATTCCTCTAATGTGGAACCTTAATAGTCTGGAGTCTTGATCTAAAACCAATATCAGTCAATAGATTCAGAAAAGTACTAGGGACACAGTTGGAAGATCTTGAAACCAGACAACAATATACAATCTTAAACATCTACGAGCCCTTTTATGAAACGAAATCATTCTGGGAGAAGGTGGCAGACTATGGAGGATTGGAACTTCCCAATGTGATCATCGAGGGTGACTTAAACCTAACTTTATCAGCCAGTGAAATATGGGGCAAGAATGCGAGATTTGATGCATTAGGTTCTTACTTCAACTCCCTCTTTGAACAGAAAGGGTTAGTAGATTGTGCACCAATAAAATTGGAGCCCACCTGGAGAAATATGAGAGGGGGAGAGCAGGCCGTTTCAAAAAGGTTAGATTGGTTTTCAATAGCAGAAAACCTAATAAATGATACCTTAATTATACAAGCCATGGTAGAGGTGGGAGGGAACTCAGATCATTGACTGATAATCCTTACAGTGAGGACCTCGAAGGTAAAAACACCCTCCCCTTTCAAATTCAAGCCTCAATGGTTGGCAGAGGAGGAGTATCGAACCCTAATTTTGGAAGCATGGAAACCCCTGCAGGAGGTTCATAATCACTCTTTAATGCAACAACTTGCGGACAACTTGGCCAGAGTAAAGAGGATTTCTAAGGATTGGGACAAGAAGTTCAGAAAGAAGCAACAAAAGGGATTGAAACTCAAATTAAAGAGCTATATGATAACAACAGAGAAGGAGTGTTTTTAGAAGAAGAGCTAGGGTTGTTGAAAAATATGGAAGGAAAGAAGGACTCGTTATTGTTACAGGAAGAGAAAAAATGGAGGATTAAAAGCAGGGCCCTGTGGTTGGAGGAAGGTGATCAAAATACCAAGTATTTTCACAGATATTCCTCTCAATGAAGGAGTACTAATACCATCCATGAACTCATGACAAGTAAGGGAATCTTGGTTAAGTCTTTCTAGGAGAAGGCTCAAGCAGCACTTGAACATTTTGAAAATATATTCATAGAGCCTACAGTATGCCCAATAGCTGAGATCCTTGAGGTCTTAAAATTGTTTACAACATCAATCACACTTGAAATGAATGAGGAATTAACCAAAGACATCCTGGAGGAAGAGATACAACAGATGCTACACTCTTTTCAAAAGGGAAAGAGCCCTGGGCCTGATGGTTTTACATTGGAATTCTTTCTTGGCTTCTATGACAAAATAAAGGGGGATATCCTGGCAGTAGTCAAATAATCTCGAAAGTCTGGAAAGGTGCTAGGAATTTTCAACTCTACATTCATAACACTGATTCCAAAGAAGCAGTAGATATAAACATTTGATGATTTTAGGCCCATCTCATGCTGTAACATGATCTACAAAGTGATAGAGAAGGTGATTGCACAAAGAGTAAAACCAATTATGAGCAAGATAATTTCAGAGGAACAATTCGGGTTCTTACATAATAGGAAAATTCATGATGCTGTCTCTTTGGCTCAGGAAGCAATACATACCATCAAGAAGGAGAAACAATGTGCCTTTGCCCCGAAGTTAGACTTATCCAAGGCATATGATAGAGTAAGCTGGATCTTTGTCAGATTGCTCCTTATCCAGATAGGGATGAACATGGAAATGGTAGAATGGATAATGGGGTGTATTCAATCCACTTCCTTTGCAGCTCTTATTAATGGATCACTCTCTGGTTTCTTCAGACCTACAAGGGGAATTAGACAAGGATGCCCTTTATCGCCCTTTATATTTCTTCTAGTGGCAGATGCATTGAGTAGGTTAACTCATAATGCAAAAAGAGAAGGGAAAATTGAAGGCGTAAAGGTGTCAAGATCATAACAAATTACATGCACTCTGTTTGTGGATGATGTCTTGTTGTTTGGAACAGAACAAAGGAAAACATAAGGGAATATGCCTCCTTATTAGAAAAATACAAGAAGGCCATAGGTATGCTGATTAACATAGAGAAATCAATTTTGGCTCACAATGAATTCTTAGAGGATCTAGCTCAACAATACAGGGAGATAATTCCCTATGCAACAATCCCTATTTCCACAGGCTTCAAGTATTTAGGTTTCTTTATAAAACATAATTGCTATGCATTCCAAGACTGGGTTTGGTTATTTAAAAAGATAGAAGCTCGAGTATCAGTTTGGACTAATCGGTTTTTGTATAGAGGGGGAAGATTGGTATTGATTAAGGTAGTATTGCAGAGTATCCTAGTGTATTGGGCCTCCATAGCATATATACCTAAAGGTATTCTAACGAAAAATAAGGAAAACACGTTTTTCCTTCTTATGGACAACAAGTAAGCAAAATGAGGGCATTCCATTGACTAAGTGGACCAACATTTCCCTACCAAAGGAATTTGGAGGATGGGGTATCAAGAACCCAATGCTATTTTGCAGAGCCCTGGCTGCCAAGTCTTTATGGAGACTTGTACAAAATATAAACACTATGTGGGGAAGGGTTTTATGTTCCAAATATTGCCCAGACACCACTTTATTAGAATGGTTCAGGAGCCCAAACAAGTCTTTTGGAAATTCGTCCATTGGCCGGAAAGCCATGGTATTGGCCTTTCCTATCATAGGTAACTGGAAATCTTGGAAAATAGGGAACGAAGGAGTGTCAGACTAGGGGAGAACCCTTGGGTAGGATCAGGGGAGGACTACAAGCTACCTGTTTCTGTCATAACTCAGTTAAGAGAAGAAAGATGTTTTAAACTTGCAGATGTTCAAGTTCATCAACCCATTCCTCAAAGAAGAACAAGTTGGAAAAATGCCCAAGAACTGCGATTCGAGGGAGAAGATGCTGAGAAGTGGAAAAGATATGTAAACAATTTGGATACAAACTTTGTCTACCTAGATGAAGATGAACATGATAAATTAATTTGGACCAGGAATGCTATAAATAGAGACTACACATCAAAAAAGGGATATGAAGTGGCAATCTTGGATCAGTTTGAAGGTGAAAAATCCTGGTGGTGGGGAGATTTATGGGCCTCGAACAACCCTTTGAAAACCATTTTGACTTTCTAGTTGGCAATTAATAATAAAATATTGACATGGGAAAATCTAAGGAAGAGGGGGGAAAATCTAAGGAAGAGGGGGTTTCAAGGCCCAGGTATTTGCATTTTGTGCAAGTCAGGGGAGGAACTTAACTCACACTTGTTTGGTTCTTGTCCCTATGCAGGAAAGGTATGGACCAGTGTATCCAGGGTCCTTTCTCAAGGCAGGATAAACAGTAGTGTAGAGACACTAGAGCAGAGGACTCAGACATTGTGGAACAACCTAGGGGTAGGTAGTTTTGCTTCCTTTCTTGCTCTTTTTGTCTATTCCATCTGGGAGACTCACAATAGAGCGATTTAAAAAAATCAGTGGAACCCAACTGACATCACATCAGCTCTGCTGGTGTAGAAGGTGCAAGAGGACATATCATCCACGAAACAAAGAAAAACTCAAGCTGTCACAACACCAGTTTTCGAAAAAAGCTATCCTTGGAATTTCTTTGATGGTTCCAACCAGGGAGAACCTCCCATAGGAGGTGCTAGAGGAGTCATTTATCTTTCTTAGACAAACAAAATATTTTTCAAACTTGGCTTGGGTAAGGCTACAAACAGTAAAGAAGAGCTCTCAACACTATGGACAACTCTGAAGATCGCAAAGGATAAACAAATTTCGAGATTACAAATCTATGGAGATTCAAAGACTGTGATTGACTGGGCAATTGGTAAAAATAATACCAGAGCACTGCACTTGCACAACTTGTTAAAGGCAATTTGTGCACTCCAACCAGCCTTCGAAGCATTTTTTTTCAATCACATATACATAGAGCATAATGCATAAGCATATACCATGTCAAAGCTAGCCTTAACCATTCATCCCAGAATCATTGAAGGTGAGATCACCATTGATGGCAACTCTCTCTGTTTTACACCCCAATATGACATGAAAAATGGCGATTTGTTTTTGTAACAACAGACAACGTTTTTGAAAGGTTGCAGTCTCAGAACACTAGGATAAATTAAATAATGATTGCAGATACAAGATTTAGAAAGATCGGTCAGGAAGAACATTCAGGCAGAATGTTCAACACCATTTTTGAGGAAGAATTAGTGACAAATTCAGGAATAACATTATTTTTTCTCTTATGATGTAATTTTGTATAAAGAGATGTCGAAATCCGCCTAGGCGGAACAATGATGTAAGCTCTTGCGAGAAGTACTTTGATGTAAGCTCAACGAGCAGTTCAAGTTATTCTATGAATAAATGATTTTTTTCTTAGGTATATATATAATGTCGAGGAATATATCGCCAAGGGCCTAGATTGTAACTTATCGATAATATTGGTGAAAATATTGGAAAATATCGTAAAATCTCATAAAAATAGAAAATAGCTATTTTTTCCATCTAAATCAACAACAACATCAAATACACATAGTGTTACATAAATATAGAAATACAACTAATATAAGATGCATAAGATGTCAAATGGTGTATCATAATTGACCATAATTAAAAAATACAGAAATATATTCATGATAGAATGATAGAAAATCACATCAAATGTATCTCATGAGATGAATCACCATGATTCATGAGGCATCTAGATGCCACATACTATATAGTACAATGATAAACAATAGGAATAATCAATCCTCTACCTGTTTTACGAGCAAGGGGCACCACTCTTGCTCAAGAATTAGTAGGTGCTCTAGATGAGCCCGGGTTGGAACTGGAAGCTCCAATTGCTTAGGCTTGGTAAACGGTAATGGGGCCGAGGTGGAAGCCAATGTGAGTTATCTCCACTTATAACTACATATCATCAAAATCATTGTCTATGTTGGGATCATATTCATCAATAGCACCCTATTCCTTCCTCCTCTAGGATTTAGCCCATGTCTTTACCTTGAATCTTAAAGTTAATCCTCCAAAGATGTTAATCAACACACTACACTTTTGATGAAACTTCAGAATCCAATCGTTAAATTAAGGTAGAAAAATCTTCTCATTCTTAATAAGCGATTTTTCTTGAGTGAAGAGTAAATTTTTATTAAAGTCATGATAGAGGAGTTCAACGATCAACACCATCAACATTAAGGTACATAGAGGGGTTTATGTGTTTGATAAAATGTCAATCCCATACCCTCATACATGATAGGATTTGGTGAAACCATTGCAATCCTAAAACCTTGAAAACCATTCAGTTTGTTGAATTTTGAATGAGATCTAAGATTATACTTTTTCCATATGAAGCCCGATGAGGTTGAAACCACTCTTAAACAACTTGAAACAATTAATGGTAATGTTAAAAAATTAAGTAAAATGATAGAAAATGAAAGAAAAGGAGAATGCCACTTTTACTTCAAGAATTTAATATTCCCAATTATTACTGAACCGAACCGGTTGTTTTCAGTCTGGTTCTAGTAGCACTACCAAAAANTAAAATAGCTTCCATGAAATTTTATCATAAAATAATGAAACATTTAAACATCAAAACTTAAAAGTTAAAAGTCATACATGTTTGCAGCCTTTGATTGAGATAAATGAATCGTATATTGTGTGCAGATGTTAACATAATGGATTGCAAATCAAGAAAAAAANAAATTGCACACATTTTTTTATGAGCAAAGTGATATGTTCCAAAATATCACCATCTTTTCCTTATTTATCATAACTTATTTAATGTATCACAACACATTAAAAA